>CANYBF010025444.1:0-76516 GCA_948192965.1 Dalechampia spathulata | reverse complement strand
CCTAAGTTTTATTTCCTAGTTTTCAAAGTTAATTCAATTGGATTAATAGAAACAAACTAGGTGGCGACTCCACAATCCACGCTTGCTTTTTCAAAGGTTAAAACACGTAAAAGCACGGAAACGGATACGGCAGCTCACAGTCGTCACGTACTTCGGCCTCGGATGCATGTTACTCCATGGATAGGGATGCACTTATCCCAATAATAAAGAGAAATTAGATGCCTACACAGGTATTTCTTGAACCATTTCAACATAGTTTAATGCTAATTAAATTGTTTCTTCTTACTTGGTCCCAGGTCAAATTGTTAAGATGCTCTCTTAACTCATCCATTGTATAGTCGAGCCTTTACCTTGGTATGCACCACGCCCGCATACGAGGGAAACCAAATGGTACCCCATGTAGAATATCAGGCTCTGGCAGCAACCCGAACTCATACGCCATGATCTGCAAAGTTAATATGCGTAGTCAGTAAGATATGGACAGACACTACATTAACAGAATTAACTACCTCTATGACTTGCCAACACCTGATGAAGCGGTCCCTACAATGCCTACTACTGAAATTGAGCCCCTGCATCAGGTGGGCCAGGCCAGCGCTGCCCCAATCATATCCCTTTATGCACTCCAAGTCACGAAAAGCCCATAATACTAACATGTGGACGTTGTTCCGACTATCATTGAATAGTGTACTCCCCAGCACATATAGTAGAAAGCTACAGGTATACTGATCTGTAGAGATTGTCCGACCAAGTCTCTCTACCAGCACCGCCTCTCGGAGACTGTCATAAGAAATACTGTGCCCTCCCCGTACATTGGAAGATACCCTTAGGAGGTCAAAAATTGCACCGTACAACCAGCAAGGCGATGTTAGCTTAGCATCAAACTAAACAGGCAGCCTTGTGCATTCCAACCCGGTGATTCTAGTAAATATCCCCGGGGTAATCACGACCTCACCTACCGGCTAGTGGAAGGTATGTGTGGAATCCATCCACCGCTCGATCATGGTAGTAATGATGAGCCTGTTGCATCTCTTCTTCACACCAATGAAGCAGGAGATATATGGACCAAAATAGCTTCGATTCACTCTCACACAAAATCTCCCTAGGCAGCTGGGAGTACCATTCAAAGACGTCGCGGATGCTACCGCTGCTTACCACTGTCTGCTCCCTCTATAAAATACAAAATTTAGGTTAGACTTCAAATTAAATTACAGAGTGCATAGAATAATTTCAGAGGTACAGAGCTCCTCCTCCTAGCCTTAAATGCACTTATTCATACCTATGAATCCCTAAAATGTACAATTCTCTGAAAAATGACTGAAAAACGAGCAGTTTAGCCCATTTTTCTATGCTATGTGTGCCACACATGGATTACATGTGGCGTACATAGTACTATATGCACAACATATAGCCCAAATGCACGTCGAAAAACCTAATTTTTATCGAACCAATCAGACAAACATGAGCTTACCTAAGCCTAGCTTCAGCCTAGCACAAAATTCTAGCCTAACACAAGCCTAAACGCATCAAAAATAGCCTAGAATTTAATTTTGGAAAAATCATAAAAGCTGAAAAAATCAAGCCAAGTCACAGAAAACTCACATTCTTAGGAAGAGCTCAGTTAGAGCGTAACTCGGGATAGATTCGGGATGCCGGGGGGTCGGTTGCATCCTAATTCCGGCCATTTATGCGAAAACGCAAAGTTTTCAGTTTGTAGTTTCAGAGAAAATCAAGTTTTTGATGGGGAAACAAACTGATTTTTGAATGGAAGCCCGAAAATATAAAATTTCCAAGCTATGTGTGCCACACATAGGAGAACGTGCACCGCACATTCCAATTTTTGCTAACATGCGCTTGGCACTGTGCACCTCTGCTAATATGCGCCTGGGTCCCACTAAGATGCACATGAAGAATTAGGCCTCTGGCAAAAATTTGAGAATTTTTGGAGGTCATTTGCTCCGTTGAGCCCAATTTTCACAACCCGTAGCGTATGAAAAATCCAGAAAATCAGTCAAAAGGTAGTAAACTGATACTTAAAAATTTAGGTATTTTTCTTGAACCATTTCAATACCAATTTCACTGACAAATTGTTTTCCTATATGTGGCAAAAATAGGAAATTGATCCAGTAGACGATCAAAACGAGTCAAGCCGTTGACCAGATAATATTGCATTCTGACAGAGGGTCCCGAATGCAGACGTTGGAGACAGACAACACTTATTTGATGGTGCGAGAACAAGATCTGACGGTTGATCACCCAAACCCAGCAGAAGGTCACCTCTGGTTCCGCTTTAGAACCACCCGATCCAGCAAAGATCACCAAGTCAAACCCTTGACTGCTAAACCCTAACGCATAGGTATCTGAACGCTTATTTCAGATGAATCACTCGCAAGGAAGCCATCGGTCTCGCAGTGACCACCGGTCAACCCTGATCTGAATAGCCTGAACGTCGGGCCCCCAGTAGTGGAACTGGGGTATTTAGTGGTCAAAACCATCGACCAGAAGTGTCAGAGACCCAACAGAGGATCCTGAAAACTATTTTAGAGATATCTGACATTTATATGATGGTGCAAGAATAGACCCAGCATATGGTCGTTCAGGTCCCGGAGTTGACCACCCGATCCAGCAGTGATCGCGGAGTCAAGCCTTTGGTTCCCAAATCCTAACGCATAGGCATTTGAATGCCAACTTCAGATGATTTAC
The DNA here is from genome assembly GCA_948192965.1 of Dalechampia spathulata. Lineage (NCBI taxonomy): Eukaryota > Viridiplantae > Streptophyta > Magnoliopsida > Malpighiales > Euphorbiaceae > Dalechampia > Dalechampia spathulata. Next base: position 73,813 of record CANYBF010025444.1, on the reverse strand, counting down.
TCGCGGCGTTGCCATCAGTCCCACCGAGGACCATTGATCAGCCTTGGTCATCTAGCCCGAACAACGGGCTCCCATTGGCATAATTGGGATTATTAGGTCAGCATTGATCTTCCACCCCGAGCATCCCAGTGGCAGAATTGGGATTTAATCCTCAATGCGAGCACCCCTGCAAGTCAGGTACGTTTCCTACTCCCTATGAAAAGTCATGTTATGATCAGATCGTATTTTGACGACTTACGCATGTGTCGCCTCAAAATGGTTCTGATCAAGGGGCAAACTGTTGACCCTGACTTTTCACCATCGTGCAATTTTGGGCTTCTATTGATTCGACTTGGTCTTAGTCCCCGTATCGACCCTAATTATGCACATAGGCCTCTGTAGGCTTCCCTTGGGTATTCTGGTGTACATAATACATCAGAGCTGGCGGGGCCCACCATGCCTAGCAAGGCTCACCGCCCTCATTTCTCTATTCTGAGTATTCTGTACATGTAGAACACCCTTCATTGTTACCTACGCAAGGCAAACCACTTGAAATGCAAAATATTACATTTTTGGCCCTAGGCACTATTCACCATGAATAGTGCACATGTGGGGCCCACCAGGCAATAACGGGGCCTGATGCCCCTGATAACCTATTCTGTGTATTTTGTACTTACAGAATACATTTTCCAGTTTCCTTACGCAAGGCACAGCGCTTGGCATTGCAAATGCCATCTTTTGGGCCCATTACGCTATGGGACCCACCTAGGATATTAGTGGGGCCCACTGCCCCTATTAGCCTATTCTGTGTATTCTGTACTTACAGAATATATTTCACGCCTGCCTACGTATGGTAAGATACACAGAATGCAAAATATTGCATTTTGAACCTAGGATACTATTCACTATGAATAGTACACAGGCGAGGCCCGCTTCCACTATTGTCTTATTTGGTGTATTCTGTACTTACAGAATACACCTCGCTGCTGCCTTACGCAAGGCACACCCCCGTGGCACCCTGAATGCCACATTTCTAGGCTCATCGCGTTGTGGGACCCGCCAAGCAGTTAGTGAGGCCCACTTCCCACTATAGTTTACTTTTGATGCATTTTATACGCACAGAACACATCCCACCTGCTGCCTTACTCAAGGCAAAGCGCTTGGTATGCTGTTTGCCACATTCTAGTCCCTTTTATACTGTAGGGCCCACCTGGGGACTATTCATTATGAATAGTGCATTGGTGGGCCCACCACCTGATTTAACCAATTTCAAGTGTCTTGTACACACAAAACACATTTTCGCTAGTGCCTATGCGAGGCACGACCCACTAAGCAAAACTCGATGTTCGGGGCCGAATTTGAGAAAACTTATAACTGTAAAGTTTCTTGAAATGTCGTTTGCATCTTCCTAGACTTATGGCATGCTTTTCGTTCTACCCGTACGAGGTGGAACGCATAGGTCAAAAATGCAACATGCGTAGCGTATAGCCCTATAGGCTACGCACATTACATAGTAAAGATGTTTGGTCGGGAGCCTTCTCGGGACCGAATTTGGAAAAAATTTCTTCTACAAAGTTGTTCCTTACATTGAATAACACTTATAGGCTTGTGTCATACGTCCCAAAGCGACCACAATGGGCCCCATGTGATGGGTTCCAAACTATATGTTGTGCATATAGACCTATGTGCGCAGTATATAGGCTATGTGCTGCGCACATAGCCCTATATGTGGCGCACATAGGTTTAAAAATTTTCAAATCCAGGCAAAAATTACAAAATTGCCGCGCCCCAAAATTACTCTATAAATATAGAGCTAGGGGTCATCTGAAGGGGATCCCGAATTTGCCTCAAAGGCAACCTAAACCTATGCCAAAATCACTCCATAATTAATTAGGCCCCTAATTAATTAAATCACTTGGATTTAGGGATAAATTTAGTTTAGTTAGGCTCCCTAAACACGGAAGGAAGGAAGATCAAGAAGAAAAAGCCACTACCTAAAGGTAATTCTTCGAATTTTTCCCGTTTTCTTCTGTTTTTACTTAATTTTCGGGACTATATGCTGCGCATATAGTCCTATGTGTGCCACATGTAGCACATGTGTGGTGCACATAGGCCTATATGCTGCGCATATAGGCCTCAGTTTCAAAGAAACTTGCATTTTTCTCCCAGTTTTCACCGATTTTCTTCCCAATCTGGCTATTTCAGTGATGTTTAAGGCCTTCTCATGCCTTAAATGTCATGGATCTGCCCTAAATCAAGCTGGATTTTAAATAATTTTAACTTTAAAATTATTTTTCACGATTTGAATGGCAATCCATAGGCCAAAACCCGGTTTTGGGTCTGATCTACCTAGATCGGGACCAGATCTAGGGTTTCAACTGAAAACTTTTTGGTTTTGCTTCGGTTTTTCAAACTATGTGCACCACATATACGTCTCTGTGCGCCACACATACCCTATGTGTGGCGCACATGGATCCCAGTTTTCACAGAAAAACCTGATTTCAACCCGAACCGCTTTGGTTTTGAATTTTTCAGTGACTTCAATAGCTTTTCCATGCACTTAGGGTTCTGGATCTATCAAAAATTGTCCAGATCTACTTGAGTTTGGCTTTAAAATTAATTATTTCAATTAATTTCTTAATTAATTGTTTGGTTCATCAAACTGAAGGCCGATTTGTGCTCAAAATGAGGTACTGTCTTCATCAAACTTGCATATTTTTGTCTGTAGATCATTTCTGTACTGACAGATTTAATTTTCTTACAGATTCATCAACTATGTGTGCCACATGTTGATCTATGTGTGCCACACCTAGCCTATGTGTGGCGCACACAGTTCACATTTTTTCGAAAAAAACTATATTTCGGGCCATATTTTCACCGTATTTAGACGTATCCAGTGGTATTTGACGCTTTACAATGGCTCAAGTATTCTAGAAAAGTCATAAAATAATTCCATTTAATTAATTTTGGCCTCAAATTTAATTTTTATGATAAAATGTTATTTTTATTCGTATAAATTCGGTTTTTAAAAGGGTTGGAATTAATTGGTTGTAGGGCTATCTCCAGTAATTTTTGTGTGATAATAGTCCTCCTAATTAATTATCCATGATCAAACAAAAATAATTTTGCTTAAAATTATTTTTTATTAAAATGAATTTTCATGATCCGGCTCGTGTTTATTCTTTTAATTATTGCCTAATATTTGCTGAATTTTGACTCTTGGTTCATACTTTTAAATGGTATTGGACTAGTCAAATAAATCCAAAATTCATTTGCTACTAATGAATTTATTTGTTTATTTTGCATATTAATCCATTCGTGCATTTTGGATCGTGCAATTAGAGGGGAAAAAGGGGCATTACTTAATGCCCCGGAAAATTATGTATGCGAGGAATTTTTGTAATAGGATATAATTTATTATTCGGTCTGTAATAACCCCCCTATCTCGTGTGTATCCCCCTAATTTCCTTGATCCCTTTCACCGGCCTTTATTTTTATTCGTATATTTGCCTAAATATATTATGTCATCATGTCATATGCCATGTCACATGACACATGCACACACTACTATGCATGCCATGCATATACCGTATGCCATAACATACCGCAATTTTGTATGCACATACATATAAATACGCAAATATGTCAAATATACCAATACGCAATCCAATACGCTTAATCAATCAATACGCCTTATCATGTATATATATGTCATGCCATGTCATATATTATGCCACGACGTATGCCATAACACATATCATACAGTATGACATACATATACTATGTTGAATACACATTCATATATGCACCACTATGCCATGTCATACATGTGCCATGCTATTCATCATCTCACATGCCATGCATACGGTATGTCATTCACTTTACATGCTATGCATATAGTATGTCATTCATTTAACATACCATGCATACGGTATGTCATTCACTTCACATACTATGCATATAGTATGTCATCCATTTAACATGCCATGCATATGGTACGTTATACATTATGCCATGACATATATCATTTTCACATGCCATGCATATGGTATGCCATGCATTATGCCATGTCATGCATATGATACATCATTTCATATGCCATGTCACATGACATAAGCACATTCTACTGTACATGCCATGCATATGCCATGTCACACATCACTTCACATATCATGCATATGAAATGACCATTCATCTCACATGTCATGCATATGCCATGTCACACCCATATACTATACATACGCATTGCATACGCTATATGCCCAACGCTAAAATAAATCAAAAATGTTAACGCATAATGCCATATGATATTTGCCATAATATGTGGTTACATATTAGGTTGCCATATCATGCATATGATATGTCATGCACGCTCATATGACATGCATATGCCATGCTACTTTTACTGTAATTATATAATAGCAACAGAATTATCAGAACAAGCCTAACCACTCCCTTTTTTCAACTTACATACAAATTACAGAATAATTAAAATTCACTTCCCACTTCCATTCATCATACTAAAGTAAATTACTATATTAATCATCTTTAAACCCCTTTCTTCACCTTATTTGACTACTTATCCAAATTATAGAATTCTGATAAAATTTTAGCAGAGTTTCATCTGTAATTCAGATATCCCAATAATACAACTTCATAATCTACAAAACCACCTACAGAAAACATAATTCCCCTCCTTCAAAACATCATTTCCGTGCCTCCAATTGACATTCCAACATAATTCACATTATATAATACAAAATCTCAAATTAAACACAATATACAACCATTTACTCTTCTGATATCCTATCCACCTAAAATTTTACACATTATTCATCAAATATCATATATTCTCATTCATTAAAATGCACTTCCATTATCATACACATTCAAATAAGATAAATACCATAAAAATCTATAATAGCCAAAAATGTCCTTAAGTAACATTAGTTTTTCTTGAATTCTATTCTCTGCTAACACTTTAAATCATCATTGCTCATTCTAATTTACACCTAAACACATTCATTCCTCATCAAACCCTTCACATATATGCATAACCCTCTTTGATTGAACATACAAGCATACATTTTCATCATTTCACTTCCATTCTTTCATATTTCTTATTCTAATAATTAATTTAAACAAAATTCCTTCCATTATCCATCATTTAATCAAACTAAATTATATTTTATTAAAGAACCCATGCTTGGCCTAAACCTTCATTCTTTATAAGAGTCATTTCATATCATTTTCATTCAATCCAAAGCTTAATTCATAGTAATTACATGTTATTCTACCTTATTCTACCTTAAAATCAACTTAAATCTACCTTAATCAAGAAATCTCCAAAAATCCCTAATCTCTCACTTACTTCCACCAACTTATTCTTCAACTTTCTTAAAGTAAAACTTATACCAAATGATAGAGAATTGAAAATTACTACTTTCTTATGAAAATCTTTGAAAAATTTCATGAAAAATGGTTAAGAAATTACCTTAAGATGATTTTCTCCTTCTTCTTTTCCCCCTCCAAAATTTCAACTTTTCTCTCCTCCCCTCTCTTATTTCTTACTTAATTTAATAAATATAATAAATACAAGTCTTTAAGTTGGAAAAAGTACCACTTTAGTCCTTAAATTTATAAGAAATTACACTTTAGCCCTTACTTTCAATTTTACCAAACAAGTCTCTCCATAAACTTTTAAACATCTTAAATCAATCCATTAACTTTAATTATTAGAAATTTAATCCCTAAAATTATACTTTCCAAGATTACCCTTACAAATTTTCCATATTTCCAACTTTACTTTTAAATAATTCCATTAATACCATTTATGTCCTTTTCGATATCTTTAGCTATATTTCAATCCCGAACACCTCTAAATAGCTTAATAGAATCCTCAATTTACTCCGAATAATATTCTATAGCTTAAATCATCTGAAACAGCTTACATGATTGAAAATTGTGCATTTCCCAAGGAGGTCACCCATCCTCCCCACTTAAGCACATTTATCTTTAATACTTTTAATTCGTATATTAAACTTAGTTTTTATCCCAAATGCTATTCTCTTCCACTATATTCATTGTCCCAAATATGTAATATTTAGTCTTCATGTTAGACTTGATTATGCTTATGTAACTAAATATAAGGTTAAATCCATTGTTCTCAAAATTTACATTTATGCCATCAGTTCAATTCTTAAGAATTCATATACACATTCTTCTAGCCCCTATTTACGGGTGTAACAGATATCTCATATAAATGATGATGTATGCCTTTGAGAATGCATTCATGCTTTGCACACTCCCTCTAATTCTTTTGTAATGTTTCATCTCTTTCTGTATTATCAAGCATAATTTTAATTCATGCTGAGTCCCTCTATGTACCGGTACTCATCTCCTGTAGGAGGAAATGTAATTATAAACTATATGGTTTAGTGAACCCATATTTTTAATTCTAATCACGAATGCTACCATATGATTCCACTAAGGGAATCTGTATTTTTAATTCCAATCAAGAATGTTGACCCAGTACACTTCCATTTCATTTTGTACTGTATCATCACTCTTTCTTTTCTTTCTGCCTTATAACCACTTTATGAAATGCCATGATTATCTCTTTATGCTTGATGATTCATGATATAATATACAAATGATGTATTCATGATCGTATGCAATATACATCATGAGATATCAATGACCATTGATACTCATTTCATGTATATCATAAGCATTCTAATATAAATAGGCTCATTCAAGACCCTAAGAAAGGTCATGAAGTAAGAAGAACAAACTTGTCACTAGTTTAGCCTTATCGAGTACTTAGGTAGAAGTGTTAGCTTCGTTGTATGAATCTGTAACATTTCCATTCTATGTCCACTTAGTACAATAATTTACATTTTCATTCAACTTTCATCCAAAATCATCATTCAAGTACCATTCCATATCTTTCCATACCATAATATTTCATACATATGCGTATTGGTATGTAAATATCACATTTAAAATGGACATATGTTCATAAGAAGCATTTATGCATCATTTCATATCTTAACATTTCATATTTTGCATTTAAGGGTAAATGCCTACATAAATCATACATTCATATATTGATATGCAAGTCATATATTTGGAATAGACATATTTATGTAACGCTTAGTATGGCATGAAGAAGTATGTAATGTTAACTTGTTTCTATACCTTTGAGTGTATATCCTTAAGTGTGGTAATGAATTATAATGTTTAAACAAGCATAGCATGAAGTTTAGATGCTTTAGACCTTCATTCTTTAGATATCCAAATTTGTATGATGAGTTACTATTCATTTGGTCAATTGTACTATTCATTTGGTATAGGTTACTATTCATTTGGTCATTTTTATTTTGGATAATTTAGAATTTACATGCACTTTAATATGTAATGGAATGCCTTAATACCTCTTTGTTACATTATGATATGTACCTCATTAATGTTCCTTCATAAGTGTATATGATCATGCATTTAAGTGTTTAAAACAAGTTTAGATGATGGATCATATTGGCATTCAAAGTTTCATGCAATTTAGTCTTCAACCAATTCTGCCTTATTTGTAATAATTCGTATTGTAGGACCATTTTGACCAAGTACATGACTTGCAAATTAAATGAACCCTACACCATTGGAAATTAGACTCAAAGAGCTTTCCAATAGTATATCATTCATCTAAAAACTCAATCGTTAAGGTAGTCAAAATGCAATCACCGTAAATCCCTAATTTAGCCTTACACATTCGACCATTTAGGTTTTTAATGTCGAATTTGCATACTTTATTTATATGAATTCATATTTCATCACTCATGAGGAAAATTGATGTACATCCACTTTACACACTCTTATAGATCAAAATATAGGTATATATAATGGTTAATACATCCATTTGTAAGTAAACAATCCATATAAAGTCTCATTATAGCCATAGTGCATTAAATATGTACTCTAGGTATGCCATTAACTTATACAATTTTTCCCCATATCTTAACTTATTCATTTATCCACTTTTAATGCATAAAAATATTATCCTAAGTCATGAATTTAATCAATATAATCATATTTGCAAATTAGTTTCTACAACTTGTATAATATGCAATTACATTTCATATCACAATTCGACAAACATGCTGCCTTTTTAGTGTCTTCATGCATAACCCTCTCATTTAATATTCAAACCACCTCCAATTCTTACCAAATTAAGTACACATACTCATATACATGTAATATAAACTTTTAAGTCCTCTCACTTACTAAAAATCATGCACTTAAACCCAACCTAAGGTAGACATACACACACATACACATGCTACCCCTTTTGCATCAATTCATACATATTCCAGGTAAACTCACTCTATTTACAACCAAACTTCATTTTCTTTATTCTAACACCATAATCCATTGTATTTACAAATAATTAGATGATTTATGCATCAAAACAAAAATATAGAGATCAATTTCAAAGAGGCACAAAATTGGGCAGCAAGCATTTTTCATGTAATTTCTCACTTCCAATCCACTTTCCATGCATTTTTCATCATCTTCTCCATAAATTATCATTTCTAGCAATACATACACATCTCATAAAACATCTTAAGATTCATTTTCACATAAATCGATTCCATATACAAAACTCAATCAAAATGCATCAAACATGCATAATCAAGCATGTTCTTTCCTTTTCCTTCATCAATTCATCAAAACTTATGCATAAACTTCCAATTCCTATACCAACCAAATTCTTCAACTTCAAAGAACATAAATATCATCAACCAATAACAAGAAATAAGTATACACACAATGAAAACTAAGTACAACTAATATAAAATACTAAATCTCCATAAAAATTACCTTAGGAAAAGTATAAAATTGAATTGAGAATGAAGAAGACAAGTAGGAAGGGAATTTGAATTTTTGGAAGGAGGAAGGTGAAATGCCAACTTTATTCTCCTCTTAATCCATTTACTTATCTTTTAATTAATAAATTTTAGGTATGATCAAGGAAGGGTCCAATAGGAATGTGACACTTGTCACCTTCTCATTGGTTCCTTCCTTAAATTATCTATTTTTCTTTGTAATTAATATTTTATTATGATTTTTATGTCATGGACATCAATATATATATGATACACACTTTGCACATGCATATTTCTATTTTCCAAAAAATACCCTTCTTTTAAAGTGAAATTACCATTTTGCCCTTAATTATAACTTTAACTTATTTTTCATTCTAACTTCATTAATACTTTCTAATATACATTTTAACATACACTTTCTCATAGAATAACACATTTAATATATGAAAGCATCACATTTCGCTTATGAGTTTCATTCTAAGGTATCATTAAGAACACTTTTCATTATCATTCAAAAGACATACTACAAGACATGTATATTCCATTTTCATCATGCTAATCATACTTTTACCTCTTTTAACTTTAAATTCCATGCCTAATGGAATTTGCTTCATTCATATCATATTCATAAGAATTTAAAACATATCATGACATTCATGAATCATAGCTCAATCATGCATTTCATGCTTTATCCATTCATTCATTCATTCATGCATTCATTCTAACTTATGCATAAAATGCAAACATGTGAAGGTGTTATGAATGTGGATGTGGTAACTCTTTACCCTTAAAAAGAATTTGGACCCAAAATGCTAACCTAAATTTATAGGGAACAGGTGAGGGTATTGCTCTTGTATCACTAATTCTTGTTCCTAAGTGGCATCTTGTCCCATATGGTGATTCCATAACACTTTTACTAAAGGGATTCACTTATTTCTCAACTGTTTCACTTCCTTAGCCAATATTTTTACCAGTTCTTCATTATATGATAAGTCCAGTTGTATCTTGATAGACTTCACTGATATCACATGAGATGGGTCTGATCTATATCTTCTTAACATTGATACATGAAACACATTATTAATTCTAACTCAGGAGGTAAAGCTAACTTGTAAGCAAACGATCCCACTCTTTCTAAAATCTCATAGAACCCAATAAATCATGGACTCAGTTTACCTTTCTGCTTAAATCTCATGATTCTCTTCCATGGTGACACCTTTAAAAATACCTTACCCCCAACTCGGTACTTTATATCTTTTTGTTTCAAATCCATATATGATTTTTGTGTATCAGATGCTGCTTTCAATTGGCTCTTAATTAAATTCACCTATTCTTCAACTTGTTGTACTAATTTAGGCCTAACCAATCTTTGCTCACCCACTTCATCCCAATATAGAGGAGTTCTACATTTCCTGCCATATAAAGCTTTATACGGGGCCATCTGTATGCTAAATTGATAATTATTATTATAAGGAAATTCAATCAATAATAAATATCTATCCTAACTACCTTCCTATTCTAATACATAAGCCTGTAACATGTCTTCTAAAATCTATATTACCCTCTCAGACTAACCATCTATATTGGGGATGAAAAGCAATACTAAACTGCACATTAGTACCCAATTCCTTTTAAAAACTCACCCAGAATCGTGATATGAAGTGAAGGTCTCTATCAGATATAATTGATGATAGAACTCCATGCAATCATACAATTTGATCAATATACAACTTTGATAGTCTCTCTAAACTGTATTCCATCTGTACATGTATGAAATATGTTATCTTTGTTAATCTATCCACTATATCCCATATAGCATCATGCTTGGTTCTTCTTATTGGTAACCTTATAATAAAATCCATAGTAACTCAATCCATTTCCACTCTGGTATAGGTAAAGGATTAAGCAAACCTGCTGGTACTTGATGTTTTACCTTTACTCATTGATATACCAAACATCTAGTCATAGACTCTACTATATCATTCTTCATTCCAAGCCACCAGTAATATTGCTTCAAGGGTGATAAGCATACTTTGAACTATGAGTTTCTTCTAAAATTTGCTTTGTTAAGGCTTCATCAGTAGGAATATATAACCAAAAGTCATGTTTTAACAAACCATCATTAGTCATAGTAAATAAAATAGTATTACCATCTTGCACCTTCGTCAACTCTTTCTGATATTCTTTATCATTCTTTGCATATCCTTTAACTTGATTAATCAATATTGGTCTTGATTGTAGCTGAAAATTAGGTATAACACAATCTGGTTGTACAGTGAGAATAGTATTTAGTTGCTGAATCTTATGCACTAACATTAGTGATGACTATTATAGCCCCGCTATTGTTTTCTTGCTTAAAGCATCAGCCACCTGATTTGCTTTCCTTGAATGATAATTAATAACATAATCATAGCCCTTAATCAACTCTATCCACCATCTCTACCTTAAATTTAACTCTTTTTGCATACCCAAATACTTTAGACTCTTATGGTCAGTATAAATATAGCATTTCTCATCATATAAGTAGGATCACCAGATCTTTAATGCAAACATAATCGTAGCTAGCTCTAGGTCATGAGTAGGATAATTCTTCTCATGAAGATTTAACTGTCTTGAGGTATATACAATCATTTTACAATCTTGCATTAGAACACAACCTAGTCCATTTAACGAACTTCCAATTTTTATATCACATAATCCTTTCGTGGAGTTGGCGGAGTCAAAATAGAAGCCTGTGTTAAACATTCCTTCAGTCGATCAAAACTCTTCTAACATTTCTTAGCCTATACAAAAGGAACATTCTTCTGTAATAATGTAGTCAATGGTAGTGCAATTATGGAGAACCCCTTGATAAATCTTTTGTAATACCCCGCTAAACCAAGAAAAGTACAAACTTCATTAATGTTCTTTAGAATTGGCCAGTTAATCACTACTTTGATCTTGCTTAGGTCGACTCTAATACCTTCTACAGATACTACATGTCCCAAAAATGTTACTTATTCTAACCTAAACTCATATAACTGCTTATCCTACATCGTTTGTAATACAATCTGTAAGTGTTTGTCATGATCCTCTCTAGTCTTCCAATATACCAGGATGTCATCAATAAACACAACCATAAACTGGTCTTAATAGTCTTTAAATACCATGTTCATTACAACCATAAATATTGCTAGTGCATTCGTCAACAAAATAGCATAACTAAAAATACATAATGGCCATACCTTGTCCAGAATGCTATCTTTGAAATATTGTTTTCCTTAATATGGAGTTGATGGTAACCTGATCGTAAATCTATCTTTGAAAACATAGATGCACCTTATAACTGATCAAATAAGTCATTAATACAAGGCAAGGGATACCTATTTTTGATTATCATCTTATTTAGCCATCTATAATCAATGCATAATCTCATAGTACCATCCTTCTTCTTGATAAACAATACTAGAGCACCCCATGGAGATGTTGATTTATGAAAGCATGTTTAGTAACGGAAGATATAATTTAAAACTTTTAAAATTGCATTTTACAATGGATTTAGCAATTCTATACATAGAAAACATCACATACAGAGAAGGTTATATAAGGAGAATGAAAAACTTACTTTAAGCTTATCTCCTTCTTTCTTTATCCTTCTAAAAAGTTGTAGCAAAATTTTCAATCCCTAAGGATAAAGGATCTCTAAAGTATCCACACAAGTTAAGAAAATGAATAGTAATCAAATTACTAGTTTTGTTTAGAGACTAATGAAATAAAATATAAAAGAGAATGGATGAAGAATGATGATTGAATTCAGTTTTTGCTTTGATGTTCTATCAAAACTGAATTATTTTTCATTATTCTTGAGCTTTAAAGTTCTTTAAAAGCATAAGAAAAAAGAGGCAGCCAAAATATGCTTCTATCACTCAATATGTTTTCATCAAAACATGATAATATTACCTTAATTAGGTTTAGGTTATGTTAAGTCAAGTCATCTGCATGTCATATGCTTCTGGCATGTGATTTGTATGTGATTAACTTTAATTTCCTTCCAGAAGTACATGATAATCATGTACACTTCCATTTAATTCATCATACAAGAATAAGTTATGTGACATTCACGTTTTGACTATTAATTCAATTAATTTCATCAAAACCCCGTCTATACCATGCATGTAAAACATGTCATCTCAAATCACTTGTCTCTTGAGTTCTATTTATTAGATTTCAGTGATCTTGGTATTAAATCAAAGCTCTTTTCATGATCTTTCTAATGAACATGAAAAATTTAGGTTATCTTATAACCATCAAAACATTATTTCACCAATATCCATTCATGATTATCATTTCATTACTTTTAACATGCGACCTTTTGGGTTCTTGATATGTTGGCAACATATGAATATATTATTAAGCTTTATTTAATAACATCATATGTAAATCATGAGCAGTGTCTAGTTACACATCATGACTACCCAAATGCCAAGAGGTCATTAGTTTGACTATAACCCTTCCACATAAGATTCCATGCAATAAACTCCTTTCACCATCCTTTATCTTATTCAAGTTTGAGTATAGATTAATGTCAACTCAATGCATGATCAAGTGTGTTAGATCATGCCCTAAATTTGATGTTTCATGTACCATAATCTTTATTCTTAAAATGCCTTTATGAAACTCATTCATCAATAGGCATCATACCTTGGCCAAAGATTCTTGAATAAAGAATATTACATGAATCAATAAGATAAAACCCTTACATCTAATCTAGGGTGGTAAATCCTTTATTGATAAACAAATACCTTCAACTACTTCATACTATATCCAACCTCCAAGTTATAAATGCCTCCTATGGAGGAATAAAAAATAGGAGTCAAAATATAGTGATTCATAATTAAGATAATCTTATTATCTCAAGTCTTAAGGATACTTGCATTGCCGATATGAGTGAGACATGTTTCATAGACATAGATCAATTATCCATATGAATTCTCACTGACAAGGCCTCCAATGAGTCAGTCCTCTATTACTCATCCACATGTTCAATTTATACAACTCTTGTCATGATGAATGAGAATCATTCCTTACGGAAGTATAACATGTATTGATCTTAACCACATTAATAATATCCATTCTTATTAATACATTTATTAGGGAAAATTTAGATAATGAACATTTGCATACAATAAGAATCCCATTTCATAAACTACTTTATGAATTCCTTTGTACTATTCCAATATCTTAGAATTCATTATTTAGTTAATAACTTTTTGAGTAAACTAAATAATGTATAATACCTCTTATTGATAAATGGTTTAATATCAAATTACAATGAAATATGATGCTCTATAGCATACAGTAACAGAAGATACACTTGGTCAACTAAAACCCTTGTCTAATAATTCTAATGTCTGAGTCTTCAATTCCTTCAATTCTATAAGAGCCATTCTATAAGGTATGATGGAGATATGTTTTGTACTCGGTAAAATTTCAATCTCAAATTCAACCTCTCTCTCTTGTGGCAAACTAGGTAACTCATTTGGAAATACATTTATGTAGTCACAAACTATTGGTATCTTTAATATCTGTACCCATTTCTATCTCGTATCTATGACATGCAAAAGTATTGCTTCACAACCCTACGATAATACTCTTTGGGCTATCGCTGCCAAAATCAAACTATCTATCACTGATGATATGTTACCCCAAATATGTATAGTGTCATAGCTTGGCTGTCAAAGTGTTACCATCTTCTATTTACAGTCCATAACTATTTGATACTTTGATAACTAGTCCATACCCAAAATAATATCATAATCTTAAAAAGGCATCTCCACTAGATCAAATAGGAAATACACACCATGTATAACTAAAGGACATCACCTATAAATCCTTTTCACTACCCTATCCTTTCCTAAAGGACTAAAAACTATGATGTCATAACTTAACCCCTCACATGCAATGTCAAGCATTAGTGCAAATTCCATGTTCACATATGAATGAGAAGAACTAAGATCAAATAACACTAATGCATCATGATTAAAAATAAGAACATTACTGATAACCATGCTAGATGCTTTTTGATCTTCTCTCTATATCAAATTATAAACTCTAGCCGGAACCCCAATATTCTAATTAATGGACCCTTAGGTATTACCTTGGCCGCCACTACTACAGCCTCTACCTTTCCCTTGGCCAATGCTTTATGGTATGTTTGGAATAGGTCTAGGTGCCAAACTCTATTGGTAGGACCCACCTTTAGCTATCGTGTACACTGGTATATCCCGACATGCTTGGCACTCTCAAGCAAAATGACTAGTATTACCACACTTGTAACATAAACCTATACTTAATCTACAAGCACTATAATGTATGCGATAACATGTACGACATAAATTCAAGCCTTTTCTTAATGAACTAGTGCCAGAAAATCTCTGTGTTTGCCCCTGTCAAAGTAATGGTTTTTGTTATCTGACTGATTGAGGTGTAAAAGAACCTTTGAATCTATCCCTCTTTTAACTACTAGATGATGAACCCACTCTTTTGAATGGTCTATGAAACTATCCTCTATCACTCTCTATTTCCTTCATTGTCCACTCTTGATTAAGTGTGTTAGCCACAAGAGCTGATAAATCTTTATAATTAAACCTCTATACTAAGGCTTAGATCTAAGGATTCAATCCTTGTTCAAATTACTTACATTTATCTCTACCTGTTGCTAAAGTATTGGGAGCATAATAGGCAAGTCTCGTAAATTCCCTTTCATACTCTGCCACTATCATATTTGCCTACTTAAGGCTAAGGAACTCATGCAACTTTTGATCTGTGTACGCTAAAGGTACATATTTTTGCTTGAATTCCCTCTAGAAATCATCCCATGTTAGCACTCAAATTTTGCTTAATTAGGATAATCTAGCTATCAAAGAACTCTCCTGGTTATTTCTAACCATATTTCAACAACTTATGGATCAGTAGTCCTCAAGAAATCTATGGCCCCATAAGCTCTCAACTTCTTGAAGTCATTCTTATATTCTTTCACTTCAACTGGTTGTAAAGGAGTTAAAGTTTTCAAAGGAATCTACCCCTATAGTGATCTAAGAAACTAAGTAAATTGTGTTACCATATGATCAATAAAAGAAGCAGCTGGTTGTTCTATAAGGGGTATCCTATCTTCCTATTCACCTTGTTTAGTAGTTTCCTGTTTAATCTTAGCTCTATCACTAGTTTCTGATGTACTACTATATAGGTTAAAGTTACCCCTACCTTCTTCACCCATCATCTTTGCTCTATCAGATATAGTTATCTAGTCTGTAACATATAAATACATATATAAGGATCATAGCAGTTAGCAACAGTAAGGACTAATAATACTCTTATTATGTAGCTCATTACTCATTAGTAGTAGTTCATTATGCATTAATCATAAATCAAACAAGCCATAGCTCTGATACCACTAAAACATATCATACCTATACCTAGCATAACATGCTATGGTAGCATAATTAATAACCTTTTAAGTAAGAAAATCATTAATTACACTATAAAGGATGCATAGAAAATTTTTTCAATATAGCACTTATTTATTGTCATTATGATGTAACCTGAACATTTTATTGGTTTGTACTCATGTATCATTATCATATCAGACTCATAAAATTTATAGACAATATCAACATACATATCATAAAAATATGTAATTAAGTTCTATTACCAAATGAGTAACTATATATGATACATGATGAGAATTACATCTCAGAGTACAATACAAAAGTCCAAACTATCTTCAAGATAGGAATTTATGAAAATCCCAACCTTCGCTAACTGCCTGATTAGCTAATCTTGACATTCCTCGAGTGACCTAGATCCTATGTTCATCAAATGACAAACGCTGAGTATATACCTCAATGGTGCTATAAAAAAATACATACAAGGCATACTTTTATACAATAATGACATCCAGTATCAAAACATGATTAATATTCATAAGATATTGTATTGATATAATATCATATCAATAAACATCATACTTCATTAATAATGAACATTTGGTATTGGTAGTATAAGAATAAATACTATTTATAGCCTTTTTATAACTTTTCCTGTATTAATTATCATATAGGAATAACATTGTGCACATATATTTATATGTATTTCCATCATACATTAACCATCATCAACCTCTGTATTGATATCTTATATAAATGATGATATATGCCTTTGAGAATGCATTCATGCTTTGCACTCTCCCTCTGATTCTTTTGTAATGTTTCATCTCTTTCTGTAATATTGTGCACAATTTCAATTCATACTGAGTCCCTATATGTACTAGTACTAATCTCTTATAGGAGGAAATGTAATTATAAATTGTATGGTTCAGTGAACCCATATTTTTAATTCCAATCAATAATATTGTTGTATGATTCCGCTAAGGGAATTCGTATTTTTAATTCCCATCAGGAATGTTGACCCAGTATGCTTCTATTTCATTTTGTATTGTATCATCACTCTTTCTTTTCTTTCCACCTTATAACGACTTTATGAAATGCCATGAATATATCTTTATGCTTGAATGATTTATGATATAATATGCAAATTATGTATTCATGATCATATGCAATGTACATCATGAGATATCAATGACGATTCGCACTCATTTCATGTATATCATAAGCATTCCAATATAAATAGGCTAATTCAAGACCCTAAGAAAGGTCATGAAGTAAGAAGCACAAACCTGTCACTGATTTAGCCCTATTAAGTACTTAGATAGAAATGTTGGTGTCGTTGTCTAAACTTGTAACATTTCTATTCCATGGCCACTTAGTACAATCATTTACATTTTCATTCAAATTTCATCCAAAATTATGATTCAAGTACCATTCCACATCTTTCCATACCATAATATTTCATACATATGCATATTGGCATGTAAATATCACGTTTAAAATGGACATACATTCATAAGAAACATTTATGCATCATTTCATATCTTAGCATTCCACATTTTTCATTTAAGGGTAAATGCCTACATAAATCATACATTCATATATTGATATACAAGTCATGTATTTGGAATAGGCATATTTATGTAAGGCTTAGTATGGCATGAAGAAGTATGTAATATTAACTTGTTTCTATACCTTTGAGTGTATATCCTTAAATGTAGTAATGAATTATAATATTTAACCAAGCATAGCATGAAGTTTAGATGCTTTAGACCTTCATTCTTTAGATAGCCAAATTTGTATGATGAGTTACTATTCATTTGGTCAATTATACTATTCATTTGGTATAGGTTACTATTTATTTGGTCATTTTTATTTTGGATAATTTGGAATTTACATGCACTTTGATATGTAATTAATTGCCTTAATACCTCTTTGTTACATTATGATATGTACCTCATTAGTGTTCCTTCATAAGTGTATATGATCATGCATTTAAGTGTTTAAAATAAGTTTAGATCATGGATCATATTGGCATTCAAAGTTTCATGCATTTTAGTCTTCAACCAATTCTGCATTATTGGAACAGTTTCCATTGTATAAGCATTTTGACCAAGTAAATGACATCCAAATCAAATAAACCTTGCACCATTCAAAATTAGACTCAAAGAGCTTTCTAACAGTATATTATCCATCCAAAACATGAATCATTAAAGTAGTCAAAATGCAATCACTTCAAACCCTTAACTTAGCCTTACACATTCAGCCATTCGGGTTTTTAATGCCGAATTTGCATACTTTTTCTATAAGAACTCATATCTCATCACTCATGAGTAAAAAAGGATATACATCCACTTTATACACTCTTATAGATCAGAATATGGGTATATATAATGGTCCATACATCCATTTGCAAGTAAACAATCCATACAAAGTCTTATTATAGCTATAGTGCATTAAATATGTACTCTAGGCATGCCATTAACTTATACAATTTTTTCCCAAATATTAACTTATTCATTTATCAACTTTTAATGGATAAATATATTTTCTTAAGTCATGAATTTAATCAATATAATTAGTTTTGCAAATTACTTTCTATAACTTGTATAATATGCAATTACATTTCATATCACAATTTGATAAACATGATGCCTTTTTAGTGTCTTCATGCATAACCCTCTCATTTAACATTCAAACCACTTCCAATTCTTACCAAATTAAGTACACACTCATATACATGTTATATACACTTTTAAGTCCCATTTGATAGCAATCATGCACTTAAATTCAATCTAAGGCAGCCATATACATATACATACACATGTTGCCCCCTTTGCATCAATTCATACATATTTCATGCAAACTCACTCTATTTACAACCAAACTTCATTTTCTTCATTTTAACACCATAATACATCATATTTACACATAATTAGATGATTATGCATCAAAAATAAAATATAGAGATCAATTTCAAAGAGGCATAAAATTGGGCAGCAAGCATTTTCCATGCAATTTCTCACTTCCAATCCACTTTCCATGCATTTTTCATCATCTTCTCTATACATTATCACGTATAGCAATACATACACATCTCATACAACATCTTAAGAGTCATTTACATGTAGGTTACCTAGGGTTTTCATAAAAATCAATTCCATATACAAAACTCAATCAAAATGCATCAAACATGCATAATTAAGCATGTTCTTTCCTTTTCCTTCATCAATTCATCAAAACTCATGCATAAACTTCCACTTCCTCCACCAATCAAATTCTTAAGCTTCAAAGAACACAAATCTCATCAATAAATAACAAGAAATAAGTATACACATAATAAAAACCAATCAAAAATAATATAAAATAATAAATCTCTATAAAAATTACCTTAGAAAAAGTATAAAATTGAATTGAGAATGAAGAAGAGAGGAAGTAGGAAGGGAATTCAAATTTTTCAAAGGAGGAAGGTGAAATGCCAACTTTCTTCTCCTCTTAATCCATTTATTTATCTTTTAATTAATAAATTTTAGGTATGGTCAAGGAAGGGTCCAATAGGAATGTGACACTTGTCACCTTCTCATTGGTTCCTTCCTTAAATCATCTATTTTTCTTTTTAATTAATGTTTTATTATGATTTTCATATCATGGACATCAATATATATATGATACACACTTCACATCATACATGCATATTTCTAGTTTCCAAAAAATACCCTTCTCTTTAAGTGAAATTGCCATTTTACCCCTAATTATAACTTAACTTATTTTGAATTCTAACTGCATTAATACTTTCTAATATACACTCTAACATGCACTTTCTCATAGAATAAGACATTTAATGTATCAAAGCATCACATTTCACTTATGAGTTTCATTCTAAGGTATCATTAAGAACACTTTTCATTATCATTCAAAAGTTATACTACAAGACATGTATATTCCATTTTCATCACTTTAATCATACTTTTACCTCTTTTCACTTTAAATTCCATGCCTAATGGAATTTCCTTCATTCATATCATATTCATAAGCATTTAAAACATATAATGACATTCATGAATCATAGCTCAATCATGCATTTCATGCTTCATCCATTCATTCATTCATGCATGCATTTTAACTTATGCATAAAATGCAAACATGTGAAGGTATTATGAATGCAGACGTGACACAATATATTAATGACCATGCATAAACAAGAAAGATTGGTTACTTTTGGTTGAGTGACTTTTTATTTGAATATTTTTTAAAATCATTTTTAATCTTCTTTTATTTTTTGATAATTTATTTCTTTTTGAAATATTTATAAAGGATCGAAGGGTATCTCGTCCCTATGGGATCGACCCTTCTTTCACGTATTGCAAAATTTATAATCTTTCTATATGGAAAGTATGAAAATAATTTGATGAATTAGACACTTATTAGTTATAATAAGAATTCATGATTGTATAATAAATGGAAATATTATTTTTCATTTCATCATTGTACAAACATGCAAATATGTTATATTAAGTCCCAACCATCATAATATAACTTCTTAAAATTCATAATATTTTATTGACATTTATTATTCAATCATAATTATATATGTATATAACATGACATATTTATGATTTTTCCTCTATTACTTATGCCATCCACAATGTTGCAAAACATCATAACCTTATTGAAACAGAACCCCATAAGTAAATATAACCTTATCGAGGAGAAGCCTCATGAATAATTATAACTTCATCATGGAAGAACCTCAAAATAAAATATTACCTCATTAAGAAAGAATCTTAAAAATCAATATATCCTTATCGATAAAGAATCTTAAAATAAATATAGCCTTATTAAGAAAGAATCTCAAAAATAAATATAGTCTTATAAAGGAAGAACCTTGAAAATGATTTTCATCGCACTATCCTTAATTTGGTAGTATATAATTCCCCACCTATCTCATAAACCACATCACCTACCATCATTTCCATACTCTATATGAATATAATATATTTAAATGCATGAACAACTTAGTCATGTCATCATGATGTATGGTTGTTCTATATATAATCATTCAAGTATCCAATAACTATTTTCATAGTCACAAATGTCCATTCCACTAAATGTTCTATTCTTAACTCCATAATATCATATTTCTAGATAAATCATCCATTAATTGATATAAGATAGTCAAATCATGAATTTATAACTTTTTTATAACATAGTTTCTTTTGAATAGGCTTTTCATTTACCTATCAATTTCATTTTGTAACTCAAAAATTATTAAGCATAAACATAATTAATATCAATCACATCATTATAGGATATACTCATAAGTACGGATGATTATGGAATCATAATTCCAATATGTAACAATCATTCATATTGATATAACAACTAACATGCTCATTAAGGCATATAGAATTGACTATATAACATTTATATATGTATGTATCATTAATTATATACTTGCTTGAACTTATATGATTATGTAGGGTTCATCATTATTAATAATAAGCATAAATTAACTTATAGCCATCATCATAAACATATCATTAACATATAATGATTGTGTAATATATATAAAATGCCATTTATATAATTAACAGGACTTACTTGGTGACTTTATTTATAGGAAATAATTAATAAATATAAACCTATTTTTGCCTTGTCCTTATCCGTCTACAGAATAAAAGTAGTGATCCTCCTCTCTTCTTCATTTATTATACATAGATTTTAAGTTATATAAATCATATAAACTTTTAATGTATAATATGTATAAACATTTTTGTTCCTCGTAGAACAATGGTTATTAAAGATATTATTAAATTGAAATTCCATTAGGTAAGTGTTCATTGTGTGCATCAAATCTACTACAATTTCTCTTGTCATTCTATGATTTCCCATTCATACTTATATCATAATTTCATGGCTTAATACCAATCCACTTTAAATGTTAATATATAGATAATATTAAATGTCAAGGTGTATGATTAAATTTTTTCACTGCCTCATTAAATGATTAAGCAAGTTTGGTTAGAAATTTAGTACTATAATAACAACTAGCCAATTGCCTTACATATTCCTGTTTTAACAAAATCAATTTATGATTAACCATCTAGTCAAATATCTATCAACTTAATGGAATAATGATAATATGAATGCTCCTTAAGCATTCTTAATCAATAGTACTATTATTTATCCACTTTAAATGCTATGTATCTCCACATAGTAGCAACTTATATTATGCATGTAGTGTTCTCCCATTTACAATAAATATTTCTATTACATAACTTAATTACACACCTACATACAACATACAACTAATTTTATGATTAATTTATGTAAACATTTTACTTAATTCAACATTATTATTGACTCCATTTGGTCAAACAGTATCTTCCTAAAATTTTACTTCACATACACATGCATTTATATATAGGTCTAATCAATGTCTCTTCTAACAATAACCACCTCTTTTGCATACAAATAAATAAGCACACATACACATGTAAATTTAATTGGTTTGACTTCTTCTTCTATAAATGAGAATTTTTCTCATATAAAGGCATTTTTTAAGGTTTCTACATTTTAGTAGCTCATATTTTTCCAAAACTAATTGCTTTTGGATTAAAGGTGATTAGTGCATTAGTTACTCACCATACATATATTAATTTTACGCAATTAACTAGTATAAAAAAGTGTTCAATTGAATGGTGATAATATATATTCATTCAATAAGCATGAATGGTCATGTTTTACTTCCAACAAAAATTAAATAATTTGTTAGAGTAATGTGAACAATATACACATACACTCTTAAGTTAGAATTTCCTATATATAAATTGTATACAATCAATTAACCACTAGTTCATGCATTTGCTATTATAATATAAATGAGTGCATGTATTTTATTAATTTCTCCAATTAGTAACCCTTTGATTTGATAACAATTATAAGGAACATATAATAACTTTACTTAAAATTCAATGGTTTTAAGGATTCATTCTAATATCATGTCCATATATATACATGTAAGATATCTTTTTAGCACTTTAATTTAGGTTAATTTTAGTCTCCTAACATGTAATCATACATATTTATCTAATTAAAATATTCTACTAATAATTCTAACATTTAGTTATCTAAAAAATTTCATTAACTCATGAAGTCAATTAAATAAACTTAAAGCAGCATTCATGTACATATAGTTTCTTAGGTTGCTAGTTGCTTAATTACATAGAAATTCATATGTAAAATTCTATTACTCACCCAAATCTAAGTAGGATGAAGATAACTTCCTTGACAACCCCTTTCTCCCCAATAATAATTGAATGTTTAATGTTTATTGAATCAATTTCCACTTACTTCTTTTACCTCCTCTCTTTCAAACTAATCAATGTTTATTCAACATTCCATACCATCCTTTAAGCCAAATCTTATAGTTTTTTTATCAAATAAATATTTTTTAATAGAATCATCCACCACTCTAGCTTAAGCCTATTAGATATCCTCGAGTAGCAAAAATTGTCTATATGCATTTAAAATTCATTCCCCTGCAAATCTTCTCATTCTTATAAGTTTAACCTTGTTCTACAATTTTAATTAATTGCACTTCTTGTTGATTAGCCCCTTTATATGACATATCATTCAACAATTATGTCATTTTCATATAATTCATTTCCCTTTAATGATATTAAAGTTGCAATTTTCTAAGCTTCTCCTCTTAGAAGCCCTTTAAGTCTTCTTAATTTCTTAAAATTTGAACCACTTTTAATGTTTAATTTAACTAATCTTCATCTATTTAATTTAGTATTTATCTTTAAATTGTATACAAAATCATAAATGCACTCACATTAACCAAACTAATTTACATATGCAACAATTAAGTTTCCCTAATTTAATTATCATTTAAATCAACCCTTATCCTATTAGAATATTAATTCTCGATGTTTAACATTCATTTTTAATTAAGTGGTAATTCAATTCAATTCAAGGACCACTTTATCCCTCTTAAATTGCTTAGCTAGTTAATTAGCATTGTAAAATTTATTTTCCTTTTAATCATTCTTTGCTTTACACCCTTAAAGGACTATATGTTATTAAATATTGAATATTGAATATTGAATATTGAATATTGAATATTGAATATTGAATATTGAATATTGAATATTGAATATTGAATATTGAATATTGAATATTGAATATTGAATATTGAATATTGAATATTGAATATTGAAATATTGAATATTCAATATTGAATATTCAATATTCAATATTCAATATTCAATATTCAATATTCAATATTAAATATTAAATATTAAATATTAAATATTAAATATTAAATATTAAATATTAAATGTTAAATATTAAATATATGAACTTATTATAATCATACTAATATGTAGAAGTTGGTGAACTAGTGGTTATGACATGATATTTGTAAAAAATTCCACATCTACTAAGTTGATATGAATTATACTTCTCAAAACCAAAACACGTAAAAATAAAAAATTAGAAATAAAAGAGAACAAGAAGATTTACATGGTTCAATATCAAATTATCTAAATCTATGGAGATATACCAATTATTCACTATATGATAATAATAAAATATAATACAAGATAAGTGAATATCTTGAATTAACAAAAGTTAATCTCATAATTTTGTGTATTAACCCTTTTGTATAAACTACAAGAAATGTTGCACCCTCTAAAAATCATAAAGACTAAATTCGAAAGCTACCAAAGTATTTCTCAAACTCAATGAGTATCAATTCATACTCATATCTATTATCACTCAAACTTGCATGTTTAAAGTTGTCTTGTATGCATTCGTATTGGCTTCTTAAACCTCATAATCAAACTTACATCTTTTATGTTATCTTATGTTATTTTTATTCTCTCCCATATTATGCTAATTACTTTCACTTGCTTGTATTTATAATATCACATCCACGTATGACCACATAGTTATACTCATATCTAAACCATGACTTTATACTTGTATTGAATGATTAATACAAATAACTAATAAAGTAGTAATTGAATTATTTATTCTACAATCATTACTATCTGCATATTTGTACTCTATACTAAAACCCAATAACATGCTTGGGTTAGATGATAGATTCAAATAATTAAAAAGATCATAAGGGTTCAGTTAATATAGTTAGTATGGTGGAGGAAGTACATGATGAAATAAAATTGGATCAATAATTTAGAATAATGTCTAGACCATCAACACACCCATTTATGGATATTAGTATGATTATAATGAGTTGTTTTATTTTAATATTTGCTTTGTTAGGTATGCACAAGGATTAAAATAGAGGATAAAAATGAAAATATAAATTTAAAATGTTACTTGACAAATTGAGAAACTAAAATTGAATGGAAATGGAATTAAAATGGATTCTTATTTTAAAAATGAATGTAACATTAATAATTAATGTTCTAAAGGGTTAATTCTTATTTAAATAGTAACAATATTATGGATAGGCAATTGTCACACTAGTGAACAATATGATTAATGACACTTTATAAATAAATATCTATTGCATAAATTATTCTTGAATGTTACATCCAAAGTGATACAAGCCCTAACTCATAAATTACGTATACATTATGCATTATTTTTATATTTAGGATTGAATATTTTTTTAATATTGGAAGAGGAAGTTAAGAATAGTCACATAGAATTATAAACAAAATTAAAATGATTGTCTAAGTAATTTATAAACTAAATATGAGATGCTTATTAAACTAAGCTTGAATTGCCTTCTAATTATAATAAAATAACATGCATATAATCATCGTAAATGAAGAATGAGGTATTAAATAATTATTATTTTGATCTAGTGGGTGATATAATACATTTTTTCACCAATTAATTTCTTTTTATAAAATGGTAATACATACCCCACCAAATGAGATATTAAAAAAGGGGGAGTAGTAGTGGTATAAAAGAAAGTCAATTAAGTACAACTTCATATAAAGATAAAATAATTATCTTTTAACAAAGATAATGAAGATCTTAGGCGGTGGAGGGTAGGGAATTTCCTAGAACATTCCCTTTTCATTAATACTTTAAGATTGAGGAGGAGGCATAAGAAATAAATAAATAAGAGAATAAAAGCTACAGTTAGAAAATAATGAAGGATAAGAATGAAAGAAAGAAAGAAGGGTATCCGAACATCCACTATTTTTTACTTACTATAAGAGGTATTTTTGAGTGATTAGTATTAAGAAACTAATAAGTTAAAGAGGAGGAGAACACGTTAGTACATTTAATGGAAATTCTAAGTTGGAACTAAGGAGGTAAGTGTATGTTTGTAATTTTATTATGGGGATAAGGGAATTAATTGAATGATTATTGAAGTTACTAACTAATTAATGTTTAAATAAAATGTGTAAATATGATTAAGTGGCCATAAGTATTAATATAAGATTAAAAAAATTAATCCATAAATTTCTCCTAAGCCTATCGAGTTATAAGGAATAAATCTATTAATTAATTTTAGTGTTGCAAATAGTTGATTATCACCAAAGAGAAGAATAGCCCTGTAAAGTCAAAACTAATATGGTGGACAATTACATGAAGAAGGAATGGATATGCCTCACTTGTGACATGTAAGCGAATGAATAGAGATTGCTTAATTATGCATAAAGCATCAAAAAAAGGTTCAAGTAGATTTCTAGATATTTGTAATCAAATAACTAGAAAAGATTTTAAAAAGATTAATTAAATGAATTTTTGGGTAATGATAAGAATTGAACAAATAATGAATAATAAAAGGGGATAAATTAGTGCTTATTTAGGATAGGCAAATTGATATGTATATGTATATATAAATAAATACATGTATATAAGGATATTTCAATCACTTGAATTCATAGGCTGAATTTCCATGATGATGGTACTTATGGAGCTTACTTGACTAATTCAATTGATGATCATTCCATATGTACATTGAATGAATAAAGTAGGAAATTGAATAATAATATTATAAACATTATATAATGAAATAACCAATATGCTACAAAGTTAACAAAGCTTACGTGTTTTGCATAGGATTTAATTGTTAATACATTGGGAATAAATGTATGTTGGTTTTAGGTAAAATAAAATAAAAATAAATAATGATTAAGGAGGAATAGTGGTGATGATGCATAAGTTATGATCATGATCGAATATAATTATAAAATGCATATAATTAAGTAGAGTTATTAAGTCAATAAATTTCTCCTTAACTATATATCATATATATAAGGAAGCAAGCATTTGATGTGATCTTAAGAGAGGTAATTAGACTAAGAGAAGAATTATTGAATTATCAGTAATGCTTCTCTAGGGGAAATTATCTTATTTGCATGGTAATGTAATTAATCTAATATTAAATAAGAGTGAATAAGCATAATGAAGGCATTAACATGAAAAAGTAATTAATTTATTTGAACCCCTTGAATTACATAAAGTATATATAAAATAAAGTGAATAGTTTGAGTAGAAAAATGTATTAATATATCATTACAAAAAATTAAGTAGAAGGCATGATGATGTGTACTCATAAATGGTTGCCAAAAATAAATTTCATGAGGTTTATTAATATAAGCATGTATTCGTTAGAATGAGTAAACAAAACAGTAGATGATTGGGAGATGAAAGTGGCTAAACAGTATAAATCAAATGGACAAAAGAGTTAATCTACACTATATTTATGAGTGTTATATATATGAATTTAGTAATGGATCATGAGAAACTTACATGAAATCAAAAGATATCAATATTAGAATGATTGTTAAAGAAGATAATGACTAAAATAATTAATACTTCTTAATGTGTGAATAAATTGAAAATAATTATACTTAAATGCTATATAGAATAAGGATATAACAATACCATCATAAAATATACAATGCGGATTAGTCATGAAGACTTGATAGCATTGAATAAAGAGAATATGCTACAGTAATTATTTGAAATAGGTACAAAGAGAGAGAGAGCATAGAGGTTGTTACTCCTACTCAACTATGAAATAGAGAGGAAGTAAAAGCAAGTATGTGCTTAATAAATACTAAATGATAAAAGATGGTTAACAAATAAATAAAGGGATTGAAAGATATAACCCTTAATTATATTCATGTTATTATTATTTAAGATTATTATATATTTATTCTTAATGATTATTTATCCTAAAAAAAAGGAATATTCAAGTGATTATGCTCATTAAATATGCATGCAATGATAGTGAATTAATTACGAATGTGCAACTATAAAAGAAGGAAAGTTACAAATGTTGAATTGGTGGTGATTTTGTTTATGCCTAAGAGAGATTATGTTTATACCTAAGAATAATTGATATATAAATAATTGTATAATGATATGAATGTTCAACTAATATTTATTTATTGTAATATATGATATATAATTATATTTTGATATGTTAATGTTTTATAGTTAAGTCAATATTATGTAAATACATACATGATAAAGGTATAAGTCACGCATCATACATCATTAGCATGGCATTATAAAGGAATAAGGAATGTATTGTTATATATATATATATATATATATATACAAAGGGTAAAATAAGGGTGATGTTAGTATATTTATATATCGATATGACATAGATACATATACAAAGAATACCAAAAACATAAAAAAATATAGAGAATACAAAGATATATTGGAAAAAAATGATTAAAAATATACTCAGTATAGATTATGCACAATCAGAGATAAAGATTGATGAGATCACAGAGAAATGATGAATTCATAAAAAAATTTTGAATTCATAGAAAAATGATAAAATGATAGAGAATAGGGGAATGTAAATTATATTTACATTCATTAACATATAGCATATCATTGCTATGAGAAAAGAGGAATGCAATATATAACTTTAATATTGATATACATACCATAGCTTTAATATTGATATTCAGAAAGAAAATGTAGTTGATTCATGATTATGATATATGAATTAAAGAGTTATTGATAAAGAATTATATTAAATGATAATGTTGTATTGTATAACAAAATGATGATAAAAATATATACATAGCACAACACTTTGCTTACAATTGCATATCAATATCTAATATGAATTTTATATAAGTGCCTATAAAGCGTGTTAATCTGCTGTACTGATATGGATTAATGTTATTTATTGGAATTGAGATTATTTATTTTCACCTATGAATTAATATAATTGGGATGTGATGTGATATTGATTTAGTCATATGTCTTGCTATAAATATTGATAATTCAATATTAGTCATACTGTCACGCCTACAATGGTGTAACATGCTCCCGTAACATCATTACCAACTTCTTAATTTATCAAATTGATAACCACCCTACAAGGGATTCGAATAATTAACCTATTAAATGCAATATTTTTTTTTGAATGATGTAAAATATGTATAACAGTGCACCACTTGTAAACATTCCGTAAACCTCTTTAATAGGATTATATCATAAGACAAGCATTTATGCTTCCACATATTTAAACAGTAGAGACATGCAAACATTACTTTATTTGTTTAAGAACATCTTGGGTGGTATCATTATATTTACATCGTAAAACATAAAACATATCAATTTATATATTACAACTATTTTTACTGCCAACAGTACAAAAAGAGTAAGTCACACAAAAATCAAGAAATAGGAGTCTACCTTAGAGTTTGAGTCCTCTACCCAAAATCACTATCTTAGGGACCTCCTGCTGACACTACTATATCTCATGCTCTCCTATGCCACTAGTACTTGCATTCATCAAATAATAAACGCTGGGTATAAAACTCAGTGGTGCTAGTAAAATAAATAATCATAAACAACATAATTTTCACATAATATCATAGAATCACCATTTCAATATAATGAAAATGTTCCAATATTAATTCCATTCAGTAATAAAATATACCATTAGCCACATAACATTATCACATGTAACCATTTTTATGGTTTACCTGTGAACTTTATTATATAATCATTATTCATTCACAGTATAATAACAATTATAACATTCCAAACTATTACTTCATCAATAAATGTTAAATGCCATGAAATATGCCTTTAAGAATGCAATTTATGAATTGCACTCTCCTTTTGCTTTTCTTTTGCCATTTTTCATTTCATTGGCCCTTTTTCAATTGTGCACATTTTTGTACTAAGTCTTTCATTTCTATGGTTCAATAAATAGGAACCCATTTCATTTCCGTTTGATTTCCCATGGAAATCCATTTTATATCCTACTACACTTTCATTAAACATTTTCTCACTTTTGCTCATTTTCCTCTTCCTTATTTCTCTATGATATGCTATGTTATGCTTGATATAATGACGCATTCATGATTATGAAATAATGAATGCGTATAATATAATGTTATGTATAATCATTTAATGACATTACATTATATTATAAACGACATTCCTTTATAGATCATTTAACGGTTGAGGAATACTAGCACAAGCCTACAATTGCTTTCCCTTTGTCTAAATTACCTGATGGTATGCATTGACTATCCTCGGAAGCACCTAAATCATAATACAATGTTTGTATTTAATAAAAATATTGAATACAATTATTAATCATTCATAATTCACACTTATAATCACTTTACAGTATATATATATATATATATATATATATATATATATATACACACACACACCACTATATAACAATCATTTATGCATACCAAGTCAATTCACATACTAAAACATAATACTAAATAAGGAAATTATAATAGTATTCAAAAATGCAATTACTATCCATATTAGCTATCGTGTCATACAAGCCAAAATAAGAAATATATGATATCAAAATAACATAATCTTTATATTATTGAAAACTAATTTAATAAGCTTTCAAATGGTATATCATATGTATAGAAATCCATTCATTTAAATAATTAATACCTATGTTACTTTAAAATCTTATATAAAACTACTTTTTAATAAATTCTGAAACCAATTTATTATTTTCCTTCATTCTTAAATGAAAATCTCATTGAATTAAAGTAAATTCAATATCATAGTAAAGTAGACTTAAAAAGCTTTCTAATGTTATACTATACATATATTATTTCATTTATTAAGATAATTAATTAAAATAGTTGATTTGGAAGTTTATTTAGAGAATATTTTCTTTTAACCTTTAAGAAACACCCCTTCTTCATTTATCTTTTAATAAACCATTTAAATACCAAATTAAATAAACTTTACATTATTAAAAAATAGTTTTAGTAAGCTTTAATTTAATATATCACATGCATATAAAGTTACTCATTAAAGTACTCAATTTACATGCATAAGTTAAGATATTACACAACCACATATCACATTAATCGTGGAAAATAATCTACCTTCCTTAATCATTTTAGTCTAGCAATTAAATTCCAAACATAGTAATCTTTGTACCATTGAAAAATAGATTTAGAGAGCTTTATAACCATATATTATGTGCCTACAAACTCATTCATTAAGGCAATCAAATCAAGCATTCAAATAGGCTGTTGCATTATATTTCATTGTTATCCCTAATGAACCGCTTACATTCTAAGCACCTTTTGGGTATGCAAATGATAATAAAGCAAAAAAAAATTAAAACCACAACAAAGTAGATTTAAAGAGCTTTTCAAATACATATTGCATGCTTACAAATTCAACTATTTAGGCCTTCAATTTACAAGTTACCGCAACTCAATTCTGCTTCCTTTAAGCAAATAAAAATGTAATCTAAATAGGAGTTAACTATCACATACCGCAACCTACCATTTTAAGTAACCAACATACTCAATATTATGCATTACCGGACACTATCTATTTTAGACCATGGCAATGCAATTCATTTGTATTTCTAGATGATTATCACATAGATTTAGGCATTAATTCAAACGTATAGAATGTTAATAGAATACAATACCCAATTTATTCACACATACACATCTGAAGTATCTCAATACATGCATTCATACATGGTAGCCACAAGTTCACTTATAATCTTATAAAATAGCTTTTACAATAACTCAATACAATACATAAATAAGGTAAATCACTCAGGCAGCAACATCTTTTTCCATAAACATCGAAGAACTAAGAGAACTCACACATACAATTGTTCAATCATAACTCACCTTAAAGAATTCATTTTTGAAACACTCAATGCATCCCATGATTAGAAGTTTAAACCATACAAATCAAGGAAGAAAAAGAAGAAGAGTAGATAGAATTGTGCTAGAAGCATCTTACCTCATAATATCCACCAATCTTCAACAAGCTTCATATACTCACTTTGCTTAGTCTCCTAAAGCTTAGTTTACAAAGCAAAACACACATGCATGCACCGTTGGGTAAGAATAGATTAAA
This sequence comes from Dalechampia spathulata, assembly GCA_948192965.1. NCBI lineage: Eukaryota > Viridiplantae > Streptophyta > Magnoliopsida > Malpighiales > Euphorbiaceae > Dalechampia > Dalechampia spathulata. The sequence continues at coordinate 41,163 of CANYBF010025444.1, read as the reverse complement.
GGAAATCAAAGAGAAGAAGAGAGGAGAGTGTTACAATGAGGATTAGAGAATGAAGAGGAAAAAAGAAATGAATGGGTGGGTTGCTTTCCAAGTCCTTTTATGGGTACTTAGTAGAATGAATTCCACCGCAAGCAATGCACACATACACACTCAATCATTTACTTATACTCCACTAACATAATAGAACATATAATACTCTATGTACATACATTATAATATAATATATTGTATACATCATAATACATTTTTTTCAAACAAAAAACATTTCCTTAAGCATATATACATATGCCATTATATACATACGCCAACTCAACTACACACTTTATGCACATACACAATACATACGCATCATTATACACACTTGAATATTATTTTAGCTTCTTATACATACATACATACATACATACATACATACATACATACAGACATACATACATACATACATATATACATACATACATATACATACATATATGTAAGCTCACATATATACATACATATTTACATACAATTATATGTATATTCACATGCATAAATAAATTAATTAAACACATATATACTTATATTAAGCACTCTTCAGAAATCAATATATAACACATATAAAATATCTAAACATTTATCAAACATCAATCTTGATGTCATACCCATCTTATTATCACATTATTTAATATTCAGTAACTCCACCAATTATCATCATATCGACATCATAACACATATCAAATACCACATCATTTATTTTCCATATCATATTCACATATCACACATTTCCATATCATAATCTCAATCACACACACATATTAACTAATATTCATCACACATATAATCAATGCAACATACTAAGTGTGTGGATGTGACACATACAACTATTTGATATTTTCTTGTGCTAATATATTAATGCAATATAGGAGTCTATGATACAAGCATTGGATGTGCATATGTAATGTTAGGACCTACATGAAATGCATATTGATTATTAAATGACTTTCCAATATGGATGAAATTGCAGTATATAGATAAAGTGTTTTATTTAACTAAATCCATTAATGATCACTATTGTTATATTATTACACATTACCTAAGATAATTATTAACATTGATTATGCATTTTTAAGCACCACTAAGTTTTATACTTAATGTTTATCATTTGATGAATGCAAGTCTGAAGGATGTCCATATCAATAAGACACTAGCATAGTCATGACACTCTCAATTATATTACTCTTAGATGCACCTTTTGGTAGTATAACATATTCCTAACTAATATTCTATTTATGCAATTATCATTATATAATTTATGGGTAGTAAATATTTTATTCTTGTATGTAAATTGTAATATTAAAACTACCTAGTAGGTAGCTTGTTTGTATTATATGAATGATGTGTGCAACAGTTGTTTGATGACATGCAAAAATTTATGAATAAGCCATTTATATAAATCAATGACCATGCAAAGTCACAGGTAATAAAATCGATTATTAATTTTTATAGATCAAATATATATTCAAAAAAATTTTACACCTCCTTTATAGGGTGATTAATAGATTCCAACTGTTATGGTATTTATTAATCACTCTACGGGAGTATGTTTCACTGATCAAGTATGACATATAAGCTCCTTACACTTATGTAATATGAATAAGGATCCTATTCAATAATAATAATAATTCCTTATCTAACTAACAAATAAAATTCTTTTCTAAGTTAATGACTTAATATTTATCCAATTCAATTACTAAATCCGCTAAGATAATTCTAATATAAATCTAACGTTGAAAGTCATAATTTATTTATGATCCTCATAATTAAAATTAATCATCCCAACACTTGATTTACTAAAGTTTATTTAGTTAAACTCATTTAATAAAGGTATTAAACTTAAGCTCTATTTGATTTGTTTAAACTCATAAGTTAACTAGTTAACAAACTTATTAGTTAGCCAATAATCTAAATAATGATTTTCAATTCTTAGTACATAATTTATATATTTAAGGTTGCATAAATATCAATATTTATATTTATATTAATTATTTTTATAAAATCATAATTTTTTTACAATTTGTTATAGTTTCCTTATAACTATTTTATTTTTAAAATACTAAAATAATAAATAATTCATAGATATCTTTATTAAGCTTACTACAGTTTGATTAAAATTGCTTGAACTTGTGATGTATACGATTTAGTAAGTTTTATTGAAACTCAACTAGATAATAAATGAGTTAAATCAAACTAGTTAAAACTCAATTAAACTTAACTCATTTACATTATACTCATTTAAATAATCAATTCTCATCACTTATTTAAAAAAGTTATTAATAGCCTCTCCATGAGTCTAAAATATGATAATAAAATTTAAATAATACCTTAAAATTTGAAGATTTTGGATTTAAAGAAAAAGTCATGGGTAATAAACTAGTAAGAGGAAGGAAAATTCATTTATAATTTTTAGTCTTAAAGAAGAGTATTAAGAAAGGTGAGTAACTAATAAGTGGTCTAAAATTGAATAGTAATTGGTTCAAAATTTTATGAATCTTATTTATAAATTTTTAAGAACTTTATTTGGTTTAAATGAATTTTGAAAATTTTACAAAAAAATCATTATTAAAAATTTATTTGTAAATGAATCTTTGTACAAATAAAATGAAACTTTTTTAAGATAATTGATCCAAAGAAAATCTTATGAGTTACACTAGAAGGATAATGTTGGAAAATGTAATTTCAAATAAATTACAACTTTAAAGAATATATGAATTAATAAGTAAATTAGCTAGTATTTGATAAACGTCTAACATGAATTCAAGAATTGGATAATTGTATTTCATAAGTATATTTTTAATAAGAATATATGTATACTTATGTATAAAAGATTAATATAATAAAAGAAAAAAATAAATATTTATGGGAAAAACACTAAACTAGTAAAAGGAATAAGCTAATAAAAGAAAGAAATAATGTCCTATAATTTATGAAAAGAATAAGTACTATTGAAATTTTTATGATTGTGTCATCACTTATTTAAACTCATTTTTAAAAATGTGGATACCAAGTTTAGTAACCAAATCTTTGAATAGATTAAGAAGATGAATCTTAATAAAAACATTAATGAGAAAAGGAGATATAAACGATATTGAGAGTGTTTTAAGGAAGATAATAGTGCATAAATAACAATTAGTCTCAATATGTTTAGTATAAAAATGAAAAAATCATTATCACAATGAAGAATAATGATTGAATAAAAGATGCTAATATTATAAAGTAATATTTAAACCACAATAATTTAAAACTAGAATACATAAGAGCATGATATTCAACTTTTGTACTTGAATGAGTAATAAGAGTTTACTCTTACTATGCAAGATATAAGAGAGGTTCCTAGAAAAAATAGTAGTAAGTGGTGAAGGGACAATTAGAAGGATCTTTACCCCAATCAACACCAAAGTACCTATCTAAGGTAAGTGAAGAATGAGAGGAAAAATGTAAGGTGTGAAATATTATATTTTTTATATGTTGTAAAAATATTTGAAGCATAGGGTAACCATAAATTGGCTCGTTATATAAATTGAATAAGTGGTATCAATTCAAGTCATTATAACATAAACGAAGCTCGTAACTAATTAATGATAAAGAGTAGGATTATCAAGAGCTTTCTTATTACCAAAAGGTGAGTGCAATGTTATGTTATAAAGTAGTTGAAACTATTGTATTATCCAATTAAACTAGCTCAAGTTAGTAAAGATATCTAACTTTAAAATGGTAATACCCTTATGTTGCATAAGTTACTTTTAGACTAAGAAAATATTCATGATGATTGAGATATTGTTAAAACTCTAAGATATATTTAACATTATCTCTTCTAATGGTCATATCATCAACATAAAGTGATAGAATAATGGTACCCTTTTCTATATGTTAGATAAATGAACATTATCACAAAGGTGAAAATAGAACCCAAGTTGAACATAATACTAAATTTTGGAAATCATGATTAAGGTGCTTGTTATAAATTATATATTATATAATGAAGATGATAAACATATTAAGGCTAGTGAGAATAATTTGAATGATTACATATAAACTTCCTATAAAGATCATTATTAGAAAAATACTTTTAACTTCCATTTAAAAAAGTTATCACCTTTGCATTACATAAACAACTAATATAGTGTTAATAGATTTTAGTCATACCATAAGAATAAAAGTTTCAACATAATTAATAAGCTATTCTTGAATATATTCTTTGGTAATCATTTTTCTATTTTATTTTTTAAAAAACTTCAAATGAAATTGATTGGATTTTTTTAGTAGTGTTTTACATGTTTATTGGTAAAAATCATGTGAAAAGGTAGCAAATAACATTTACAATTTTTGAAAAACACATGAAAACATAGATCTAATAATTAAATACATAGAAATATGTGTTGAAGAGAGTAATATAGCATATTTATAGTCTCCACTTACATTATATCATCACCTTCATTTTCATCCATTAAAAAGGTTGTAGCAAACCTTTTTAATCACCAAGCTAGAGGATCACCAATATATCCATATAAAGCAAGGAAAAGATATTAGCAAACAATTTATTAAAACTTATTTAAGAGACAAGTATGAACAAGAATGAAGAGAAGAATATATGTTTTCTAATTATCCTCCTTAAATGCTTAGGAATATGAATTGTTTCTTCAATGAAGAAGAATATTTGCTTCAATTTTTCTTTATAAGAAAAGAAGAAGGATGAGGCAGATGTGAATTAAGTCTTACTTGACCTAATTATGAATAATAAATCATATTTATTAAGTCATATTATGTTAGGGTTTACATGTCTTCCTTACATGTCATACATTAAGCATGACTCATGCTTAGTTGACATATAATAAATATATGCTTCTCTTACCTCTTAAAATAAACATGATAATTGTATGCTTTCTCCTTCCCAATTAAGACATATGGTCAAGGTATGTGACACTCACATAAGTATAACTATGTGCATAGCACATGCACATGATATGTGCATTACATATCCCACCTTAAATCATATGTATCTAGAGTTATATTTGTCTAATTTACATGACCAAGGTACAAGTCAAAGCTCGTTTCATGTTATATCTCATAAACATGAACATCAAAATTATCTCATCATCGCAAAATAATAACTCATTATTTCAACATCCATTTATAATTCTCAATTCTATAACTTTTAATATGCTATCTTTTAGGTTCCTGACATGTTAGAAACATAATAAAATATTATTAAATCTCATTAATAATATTATATATAAATCAAGAGTGATGCTAATGACTTATCATGATTATCTAAATGTTAAGACCTTAATAGTTTAACTACAACCTATCTATATTAAATACCATGTAATAAACTTCATTCATCATCTACTATCTCATTTAGATTTGAATATGGATAAAACTCAACTCAATGCATAATCAAGTATATTAGATTATGCCATACATTGGATATTCCATGTACCATAATCTGTGATTAAGGCTAAGATTTAGGCAAATAGTTTAGGAATTCTTTGATTTAGCTAGATTATTTCCTATACATTTATTTCATAGTTTACATAATAATTTGTATATAAATAGGTTGTAATCATTCTATTATTTGTATGAAAGAAATATAACAATACTTTCATCATAACATGGTATCAGAGCGGGTTTGATTGGTTTCACAGCTGTATTTTTTCTGGTCCCCATTCTTCCGACCACCGTCTTCCAGCCACCGTTTTTCTGACTACTGTTTTCTGATCATCATTTTTTTATCATCATTTTTTTTGCCACTGTTTTTTAGTATATTTCGTGACGATTTAGTGTTATAGGGGATTCAAATTTTATCACTACCTTACTACCGGTGACTACTAAAATCATCGAGGATAAACTAACCAGTACAAATTATCTTGATTGGAGCAAAAGGGTTTGTGTCCACCTTCGGAGCATTATGAAAGATTATCACTTAACATGTGATCCACCTATCGATGAGATTCATACTATATGGTTACATGATGATGCTAAGCTGTTTGTTCAAATTCGTAACTCTATTGAGAAGGAGGTCCTCAGTTTGGTTAATCACTATAAGTTTGTTAAAGAATTGATGGAATATCTTAAATTTACTTTTTCTAGAAAAGGGAATGTGTCTCGTATGTATGATGTCTGTAAGGTGATCTATCGATCCGAAAAAGGAGAATGAACACTTACACAGTTCTTCATGGATTATAAATGACTCTATGAGGAACTTAATAGTCTCCTGTCAGTTAGCCCAGATGTGAAGGAACAATAGAAATAAAGAGATCAAATGGCTGTTATGGGATTCTTGGCTACTCTTCCATCTGAGTTTGATGTTACCCGTAATTAGATTCTTTTAAGCTTAGATCTACCTACTCTCAAAGAGGTATTCACTCGGGTACTTCATACAGAATCTTTATCTCCTAACCTCTCTCATACTAATGCCTTGATTAGCCATGGAGAAACCAAAGTGAGTAAGGGTAATAGTGGAGGGCTGACTGATCAATGTAATGATCGGCATGACTCACGCCATTCAGGGTCTAGTGGGGTAGCGTGCTAGTACTGTCATGAACCAGGGCATACAAAACGTTTCTGTAGAAAACTTCAATGCAATTCTCACTCCTCATGACATGCCACAGCCCACATTGGGGTATCAGATCCAGATCTCATTAAGTCTGTTATTATGACTCCTGATAAGTATGTTCAATTCACTCAGTATCAAGCCAGTCTTAACTCTACTCCTTCAGTTACAGCCATAGCCAAGTCAGGTAATTCTAATACCTACCTTGTTTCATCCTCATCCAAGTGGGTTATTGATTCCGGTGCTACGGATCACATGACAGGTAATTCTAGTATCTTGACCACACTCCATACTAGTATATGTCCACCTATTACTTTAGCTGATGGATCTACATCTAGTGTTAGTGGTGTTGGTACGACTCAAATTACACCATCCATGTCCCTATCGTTTATTTTATGTCTCCCAAAGTTTGCCTTTAATCTAATCTCTGTTAGTTAAATTACTCGCAAGTTGAATTATAGCGTCTGATTTTTCCCTGATCATTATCTTTTTCAGGATCTTTTGATGAAGTAAATTATTGGTAGAGGGTACGAGTCTGGGGGCATGTACATGGTTGATACCAAAATACCATGATCTCTTGTGTGTTCTCAACAGATAACTGCTTTTGAAGCTCATTACCAGTTAGGTCACCCATCTTTATTTGTGTTAAAACAGTTATGTCCTTAGTTTTATTCAGTTTCAGTTTTACAATATAAGTCATGTTAATTTGCTAAACATCATCGGTTAGCTTCTGTTCCTCATCTTAACAAATGTGCCTTGAGTCCTTTTGAACTTGTCCATTCTGACATTTGGGGTCCCTGTTCTATTACCTCTAAGAATGGCTTTTGCTATTTTGTTACATTTGTCGATGATTTTTCTCATGTAACTTAGTTATTCTTAATGAAGAAAAAATCTGAGTTGTTTTCTATCTTCTCTGGCTTCTATGTTGAAATCCAAACACAATTTAAGACATCTATTCACATTCTTCATAATGATAATGACACTGAATATTCTTCTCATATGTTTCAGGCCTTCTTATCCAAACATGGAATTCTTCATCAATCATCTTGTGTTGATACCCCTTCCTAAAATGGTGTTGCGGAACGTAAAAATCGACATCTTCTTGAAACTACTCAAGCACTTCTTTTCCATATGCATGTTCCCAAACACTTTTGGGCTGATGTAGTATCTACTACTTGTTTTTTGATCAATCATATGCCTTCCTCTATTCTTAAAGGAGATATTCCCTACACTAAGTTATTTCCCACTACCACTCTATTCCCACTTCCTCCTTGTATCTTTGGTAGCACCTACTTTATCCGTGATGTCCGTCCACACCTTTCTAAACTTGATCCTAAGTCTATTAAGTGTGTATTTCTTAGTTATTCACGACTTTAAAAAGGTTATCAATGTTTTTCAGCTACTCTCCGTCATTATGTTATATCACTAGATGCTACATTTTTCGAGTCTACCCCATTTTATTCCTCACCATCTGAAGTTTCATCATGTTCTCCTTCATAGGACCCTCTGGTCTATACCGTTCATATCTCTCCTGATGTCCCAGTTACTCGCCCTCTTGTACGTCATGTCTATACATGGACTTATCCATACTAGACTGATCCTCCTACTCTTCCTGGTCCTGCTACTGTTGAGCCCCTAGTCTTGGACTCATTACCATCATCTTCGTCATTGGATCAAACTCCTGTCACTTGTACTTCTGATTTGGACTTACCCATTGCCCTTCAAAAAGGTAAACGATCATATGCTTATCCTATTTCATCATTTGTGTCTTATGATCAATTATCTGTATCTTCTCATTGCTTTGTTACTAGCTTAGACTCTATCCCAATTCCTAAGACTGTTGGTGAGGCTTTAACTCATTCTGCTTGGTATGCTGCTATGAAGGAGGAAATGCATGCTCTAGAAGTGAATGACACATGGGATCTTATCTCCTTGCCTGCGGGTAAGAAAGCCATCAGTTGTAGATGGGTGTTTACTATGAAAATGAATCCTGATGGATCCGTGGCACGGTTGAAAGCACGGCTAGTGGCTAAGGGTTATGCTCAAACCTATGGGGTTGATTATTTTGAAACTTTTTCTCCTATTGCTAAACTTGCATCTATTCGTGTGTTTATCTCTCTGGCAGTTTCCTATGATTGGCCCTTGCACCAATTAGATATCAAGAATGCTTTTCTTCATGGTGCTCTTCAAGAGGAAGTCTATCTTGAGCAACCACCTGGGTTTGTTGCTTAGGGGGGGAAATCTATTGTGTGTAAGCTCAAACGATAATTTTATGGCTTGAAACAAAGTCCTAGAGCTTGGTTTGGTAAGATGTGTGAAGCTTTATAGTAGTTTGGTATGAGTAGGACTCAATCTGATCATACAATATTCTTCAAATACTCATTTGAAGGGGTTATTTTGTTGGTTGTCTATGTGGATGATATTGTTATTACTGGCAGCAATGTTGGAGGTATTTTGGCACTTAAAACTTTTCTTCAAAAATAATTGCAAATCAAGGATTTAGGAATGCTGAGATATTTTTTAGGAATTGAAGTTTCTCGATATAAGAAGGGTATTTTCCTATATCAACGAAAGTATGTACTTGATCTATTATCAGAAACCGGTAAGCTAGGATCTAAACCTAGTAATTCTCCTATGTCTCCTATAGTCAATTTTTATCAAGGGATAGTGAACCATTTGATGATCCTGAGAAATACAGACGACTGGTTAGTAAGTTGAAATACTTGACTATTACATGCCCTGATATTGCTCACTCTATAAGTGTTGTTAGTCAATTCATGGCCTCTCCCACAAAGGCTCACTGGGAGGCGTTATCACAGATCTTTTGTTATCTAAAAGGAAATCCAGGGCTAGGACTCTTGTATGTGAATAATGGTCATGTAGATGTTGAATGTTTTTCTGATGCAGATTGGGCAGGGTCAAAGATGGATAGGCAATCCACTACTGGCTACTGTGTTTTCTTTGGAGGGAATCTAGTTTCTTGGAAAAGTAAGAAACAAAGTGTGGTTTCTAGATATAGTGCCGAGTTAGAATATAGAGCAATGGCATAGGTCGTGTGTGAAGTGGTGTGGCTCCTTCAACTATTAAAGGAGATCGATCAAAAAATTCAAGTGCCAGTGAAGTTATGGTATGACAATCAGGCAGCCTTACACATTGCCTCCAATCCGGTCTATCATGAATGAACAAAACATATTAAGATTGATTGTCACTTCATTCATGATAAAATTCAAGAAAAGGTCATCTCAACTGGACATGTGAAAACAGGATATCAGCTAGCAGACATCTTTACTAAAGCAGTGAATAGGATTCGAATTAAGTACATTTGTAATAAGTTGGGCATGATCAATATGTATGCTCCAACTTGAGGGGGAGTGTGATTAAGGCTAAGATTTAGGCAAATAGTTTAGGAATTCTTTGATTTAGCTAGATTTTTTCGTATACATTTATTTCCTCGTTTACATAATAATTTGTATATAAATAGGTTGTAATCATTCTATTATTTGTATGAAAGAAATATAACAATACTTTCATCATAACATAATCCTTATTCCTAAAATGCTCTAGTGAATCATATTCACTATTAGGCATTCTACTTTGGCCAGAGATTCATAAATTAAAGATTATTACATGAGTCGATGAAATAAACCCCTAATATTAACCTAGGTAGTTAAGATAACATTTATGTCTCAAGTCTAAGGATACTTACATTATATGAGTGAGATATATTTCACAGACATAGATCAATTATCCATATGAAATCTTATTGGCAAGGTCTTAAATGCATCAGTACTATATTATTTATTAACATGTTTACATTAAATATATTATGTCATAGTGAATGATAATCATCCTCTAAAAGAAAGAATAATATATGTTGTTCTATTTGTATTAATAATATCCATTCTTATTATGACTATGATTGATGATAATTTGGATATTGAACATTTGCATTATGAACATGTTTACAATAAGAATCTCATTTCATAAACTCTTTATGAATTCTCTTGTGCTGTTCCAATATCCTATATTTCATTATTTAGTTTAATACTTTAAGTAAGGTAGATATTAAAAATTTTATATTGAAATAATGAATGATGACCTTTTATTGAAATGTTAAATATAAAATTACAATTTTACATAATACTCTAAAGTATAAACTAACAATATTTTTTGTGTTATTTAATAGTGTAAATAATATGATAGGTCATAGATATTGCTTAAAGAAATGTAATGTAGCTAATATGGATGGGATTGTTGTTAAAATATCATATTAAAAATTACAACTTCCATTCTTGTAACTGAAAGTAAAAAGTTTCTAACTTTCAATTTAAAACTCTTTTACATTTATATTGTAGGAGATGAACAAGTACATAATTTATATTTATTAGAACTTTGACATTGCCTTATAATTTGAAAAATATGGTATTGACCAACATGAATTACTAATTTTAGGTCCTTTTTATGTTAACTTTATTGATTCTTTCATCTATTTATCTAAAATTCTGACTTAATATTTATTTAGTCCAAATTTTGAATTTGTGGCATCTACAAGTATTTTATGAAATTTTATGTTGGTTACTGACATGGAGTAAAAAGGGGAAGGGAAAAGAGAATAATGGTAAGAAAAGAGATAACTTGGTGGTCTATAGAATGAGAGTCAGCCAAGCGATAAGAATAGTGGAAAAGAAGCAACAAAAGAGGACGTAGAGAAGAATAACAGATAGTTGGGGTAGATAAAAGAAAACACAAGAACTCCAAAAGAGCTGGCAGGAGAAAATAGAGATAAAAAGGAATGAAGAAAGGGGGTTATTGCTATTTCATTTAGCAGATTCGTTATATTAATTTTTCTCTTCTTCTTTTAATGATGAGCAATTAATTCGCTATTTCTTGGATTGAGATATTGAGTTGCATGTTACTTTGAGGATTATGTTTTTTCTTGGGATTTTTATTAGTTAATGATATGAGATTTAATGATTTGTTTTATGGATGATATTTGATTTGTTGATGCTAGAGATAGATTAATGAATTGAATAATTCAATCAATGAATGAATTTTTGATTAAGTGATTGCTAACTATTCCAAGTTATATTGTAATCCTTTTCTTTGGTTATTTCTCATTACTTTACTTTGTTATTTCTTTTATTATTGCATATAGATATTTCGTCTTGACATTTTAGTTTGTCTTTAGTATTTATTAATCGAGTCTAATATCTTATTTACTTTATTTTGTCAAATTCTGTTAACCTTTTTAGTCTACTGCATTTAGTTTAGTTTGATAATATAATTTACTGCTTTTAATTGATTTTTCAGTTGTTATCTTAGACTATTATATGATAATTAACTCATGGAACTTTGAAGATGATATTTAAATATGATATTTGAGATTATTATATCCGCAAATACAGCTGTGACTACCTAACATATTAAATTTCATGTTAATTATACTTGCATCACGCGATCAGAACTAATGTGGTTAAAAGACATCAGAACTAATGCAAATTACATGACATGAAATTTAATTACTTTTAGCATCATAAAAAATTATAAAAAATATTAAAGAGATGGATGATCAAGTAAAGTGAGATGTGAATACAATAATCATCAGCAAAGATACGTTGTCACTAAAGGGGTTTTTTTTATGAGCACCCGTTACTCTTCACTTATGCAATTATTCCTCCTTACTTTTGAAAACAAAGCTATAACAGCACCCCACTTGTATATCACCCTTCAATTTATGAGATCCTTTAAATTTAATTAGAAGTTCAATTATACCTCTAGAATACTCATCTCTTACTTTTGACTTATATAAATACAACAACAGCCGAATACTAATTTTCGCATGGTAAGTTTATTAAGAAAGATTACAGATTTCTGACTAAAATGTCAAATTATTTTAGATATTTTTTTCCTAAAAAGATATTGATGATTTTTTGTTTATAAAAAATATTTCACGTGAATTTGGTATGTGTGTATATGTATATAAAATACAGATCCAGAGAAGGTTCAGGTTTGCAAGAGAGACATCATCTGGGAGAAGGCACTTCCTTTTGGACCAAGACACCTTTCCTTATTTGGATAGCAAGAGCCCCTTTTCCCTAATATTCTTTTTACTGGATATAACATGTATTACGTGTTAGTGTAATTTATTTAACCCGTTATTTATCATAATTTTATATTTTATTTTTAAATTTTTTTTATCATAATAGCATTTTTTATAATTTTGAATTAATGTTTATTATTTAAGTATTATATACTTGTAAAAAATATTGTTTAATATCCTTATTTATGCTTATCATGTATTTTAAGGTATTATTTAAGAATATTTTTGTAAGTTTAATAAATATTTCATATTTTTAAAAAAATCATAAATAATATTTTTATTTATATAATTTTATTATCAAAATTAGTTATTATAAATTAAAACCATTATCGTTAAATAATTAAAATAAAAAAAATAAATTCTTATAAATTATTGATTACAATTTAATATAATTAATATTTTTAAAATTTTAATAATTTAGATAATTATATTATTTAAATTCTACTCTTGCTTGCTGTCTAAGCCAGGCCACCGCCTTTTTTTACTTTACGCCTTCCCCTGCAGTGAAGTTTCTTCCTTCCCTGACTTGCTTGAAGCATTTCTTTTCCTTCGCTCGTAGTGGTCATTGTTAGTAAACCCTTCTTTGACATCACATTCATCATCCGGTCCTTATAGAACGTCAAATAAAATTTTAACAATTTAGATAATTATATTATTTAAATTCTAAATAATCATAACATTTTAATTGAAAAAATTAAATCATATATTAATAATGTATAATATTTTGTAACTTTAATAAAAACTATATATTTTTAAAAATAATCATAAGTGATATTTTGTTTATATAATTTTATCATAGAATGAGTAACTATAAATTAAAACTATTACTATTATATCATTAAAATAAAATAGAATTAGTTTTAATAAATTTAAATTATTTAATAAACTTTTATTTCTTAAAACTAATCATTTCTAATAAATATAATATATTTTTATTAGTTAAAAAATGAAGAGATATACGCTCAATAAATCTACTGTGCATAGCTTTTATAGTATGCATTTGAAAAATTTAAATCGTAAGTTAAAAATATAAAATACTATATAACTTTAATAAATATTTCATATTTTTTAAAAAATCATAAATAAAATTTTTATTTATATAATTTTATTATTAAAATTGGTTCTTATAAATTAAAATTATAACTATTAAATAATTAAAATAAAATAAAATTAGTTTTTATAAATTATCTATTACAAATTTAATATAATTAGTATTTTCTAAACTTTAATAATTTAGATAATCAAATTATATAAATACTAAATAATTATAGGATTTCAATTAAAAAGTTAAATAATCAGTTAACAATGTGTGATATTTTGTAACTTCAATAAATACCTTATATTTTTAAAAATAATCATAAATATTATTTTTCTTCATATAATATTATTATAGAATTCAGTTATTATAAATTAAAATAATTACTATTAAATTATTAAAATAAAATAAAATTAATGTTAGTAAATTTAAATTATTTAATAAACTTTTATTTTTTAAAATTTAGAGAAATGATAAAACGATCATGTCACTTATTTTTCTTCCCTCTTATAATATTAATTACAAATTCGAGAGAGGTGTGCACAATCATTTTACTACACTTGTCTTTTATAGTATGAATTTGAAAATATTAGTCTATATTTTAACTATATGAGATATTTTATAACTTTAATAAATATCTCATAAAATATAAAATAATTATTAATTAAGAAATATAAATCAAATTAATATTACTTATCTTTAAATAAAATTTATCTAGATAATAAATCAGATAATATAATATAAATTATAAAATAATAATTAATTAACAAATATAAATAAAATTAGTAGTATATATCTTTAAATAAATTTTTTTAGATAAATATTAGATAATATAACATAAAATATAAAATAATTCATAAATATAAATAAAATTAATAGAATTTATTTTGAATAAAATTTATTTAGATAAAAATAAGATAATATAATATAAAATATAAAATAATTAGTGCCTAAAAAATTAAATATTTTGAAAAATAATAAAATTTAAGGGAAGGGTAAAATTGTTTTTTCTAACATCCACCAATAATTAAATTTAAGGGAAATGGAGGGAATGAGAGGGTAAATTTATATTTTCATGTCTCCTCCTTCCTTCTTTTAATATAGTATGATGATATCTCGTATTTTTAAAAAAAAATCATAAATAATATTTTTGTATTTATATAATTTTATTATAAACATTAATTATTATAAATTAAAATTATTACTATTAGATAATTAAAATAAAATAAAATTAATTGTTATAAATTATCTATTACAAATTTAATATAATTAGTATTTTCTAAATTTCAATAATTTAGATAATCAAATTATGTAAATTCTAAATGATTATAGGTAGGTGCACCTTGTTAGTATGGATAGTACCTATCTAATCACTTAAGCTATTCTCGATTACACAGTCCCATACCTGCGAAATCTCGAAATCACTCAACTATACAACCCCATCCTTACATAGTCTCAAGATCCCTCTTTTTCGGTGTCCCATACCTGCGAAATCTCGAAATCACTCAACTATGCAACTCCATCCTTACATAGTCTCAGGATCCCTCTTTTTCGGGTGTGGGATCAGTTCATTCATGTGCCCCTCCGCTTAAAAGCCTGCCAGGAGCCGCTCCTTGTCTGTGCTCTTTTTGGCATCGGTGATCACTCCCCGCCCTCGTCAACCCTGGGTGTCACATGCCCCCTAGCTTCCACTTGGTTCGTCCCCGAACCACACCGTACTAGGAGAGGTCCCGGCTTTGATACCACTATAACATGTCACACCCGGTCCATACCCAGGAGGACATGCTCCCGTGGCACAGACAGCGGCCCCCAAAAGAAGACTGATGCCTACACCACAAAGGATGCATCATGAAGACGTTGTATGGGGACACGTCTCTAAGCATAATGGTGGTGTAATGAAAGTAGCATGATGTTCTAATATACCCTGGATAACTTGGCATACACTCAAGCGATACAGTAAAAGGTAATTCTGTAACTTGTATATATAAACTCTGTTATGGTTATTACAAACAAGTGAGTGCGTACATAATGACCACCAAAAGCTATACAACTATTGCACAACTATTGCTACACTAACTACACAGCCAAAAAGGGGTCGGAGTATGCCTCAGGAGTCCCGTACCACATCGAGATCTGGCTATTTAAGCTGACGACCTCTAGTCCTTCTCCGCTTGCTCACCCGAGAGCTCTGAACCTATGTTCATCAAATGACAAACGCTGAGATAAACTCAGTGGTGCTAGAAATATAGATATACAGACATATATCACAGCTATCAATCACATAACCACATCGTCAAACTGACACAAGAGAGCACACAACATGTATATCAGTATGAATGCATTCTCCCTCATCTGTTCTCTATTTTCACTTTGATTTTCCTGTCATTGTGCACATTCCTTTCGCACACACTGGGTCCCGATAGGTACCGGTACTCATCTCTCGAAGGAGGCTATATAACTGTGGAGTACTCAGCACTCAATTCCTACTGTAGGTCTCGAGACTCATCTCCCTTCTCGGGAGGTTACTTATCTAATGATTCCTGTAGGAATCCTATGATCATTGTTGACCCAGTGTGCCCAGAGCTGAGCTCTACCCTCATTTCTCACTTTCTTTTCTCTATTTTCCATTCCTCATTAATCGCCTTGATTGTCATCATTTCATTCAAACAAATACCCCTTATACCATAAAAGATGGGGCGTTTATTACATCGTCAAGTAAGGAAGATATCAAATCCAAACATCTTGATTGCAAGCATCAACATATCATAGCAAACTGATACCATACAAATCACAAACACATGCCTAGATTAGATTCAAGTCTCAAGGCAACAGCACTAAACCTAAAAGGTGGCAAGAAACACAAAGCTAGAACTAACCTGACAATTCAATGACTCCTCACGTAAGCTTCTAAGTCTGTCTCAATCAATCTCTAGCTTCTATTCCTCGTTCTCACACGTTCGGAATGCGTAGGGACTCTAAGTGTAATCTTTGGCAATGTTTAAGAGGGTTTTAACTTAAGAAAAGGGAAGAAAACTAAGTAAAAATGTTAAGTCATAACCCTTAAAAGGTCAAACTTAAGTCGCGTATGGCCATACGGATATTGGTACGCCCATACCGAACTAAGGCTTCCGATGCACACAATTCCTGCGAGTAACGGTAAGCCTGTACCCCATTCGGTACGCCCGTACGTCCTCGATTTTCCTGATGCATCCAAATTCCTGCTAGTTTGCGTTTGGTTGTACCACCCTTTGGTACGTCCGTACGCCCCCCAGGACCTAAAATCTCTATAGCTCCCCTGTTTCGTACGCTCATACGGCTATAAATAATTAGTTTTAATAAATTAGAGAAATAATAAAAACATCATTTCACTTTTTCCTTTTTTCTATTATAATATTAATTACAAATTCAAGAAAGGTGCGCTCAATCAATCTACTTTGCTTGACTTTTATATTATGAGTTTGAAAATGTTAATTTATATTTTAACAATGTAAAACATTTTATAACTTTAATAAATATTTTCCAATAGCAACTAATAATTAAATTTAAGGGAAAGGGAGAGAAGGGGAGGGTAGACTTGTATTTTCATGTCCCCCTTCCCTCTTTTAATATAGTATGATGATATTTCATATTTTTTTTAAAAATTATAAATAATATTTATTATTTATATAATTTTATTATAAAATTAGTTGTTATAAATTAAAATTATGACTACTAGATAATTAAAATAAAATAAAATTAGTTTTTGTAAATTATTTATTACAAATTTAATACAATTAATGTTTTTTAAAATTTTAATAATTTAAATAATCAAATTATGCTAGTCCTAAATAATTATAGGATTTTGATTAAAAAAATTAAATAATTTGTTAACAATGTGTGATATTTTATAACTTTAATAAATATATCCTATTTTTAAGAATAATCAAAAGCTCCCCTACCGATGCATTTTTACATCCCACAGCTTCGGCAGATCGCTTAGCCTCATTCATCTTCGGCGCAAGAGCGCTCGATCAGTGAGCTATTACATATTGTTTCAAAGGTGGCTGTTTCTAGGCAAACCTTCTGGGTCTCTCTGCACTATTGTTTTCTTTCATATAATATTATTATAGAATTCAATTGTTAAAAATTAAAATAATTACTACTAAATTATTAAAATAAAATAAAATTCATGTTAGTAAATTTTACTAAATTATTAAAATAAAATAAAATTGGTGTTAGTAAATTTTCTTAAAATAAAATTATTTAATAAATTTAGAGAAATGGTAAGACCATCATTTCACTTATTCCTCTTTCCTCTCACAATATTAATTATAAATTCAAGAGAGATATGCTCAACCAATCTATTTCACTTGGTTTTTATATTATGAATTTGAAAATTTTAATTTATATTTTAACAATGTAAAATATTTTACAATTTTATTTTGTGTAATAATTTATATTAAATAAAAATTTATTTTATTATTTATATTTGTTAAATTAATTTTTATATTTATTTTTGATAAGTTTTAAAAAATACTTAATGATAAATTGGTAGTATTTATCTTTAAATAAAATTTAATAATTAATAAAGATAAATAAAATTAGTAATTTTTAACAAATAGAAATAGGATGAGTAGTGTTTATATTTGAATAAAATTAGTAGTTTTTAACATTAAATAAAATTTAGCAACTAACAAATACAAATAAAATGAGTAGTGTTTATGATAATATGTATTATCATCTCTTTTCTTTATGCTTAAGTTACCCTTTTAGCGTTGTTTTCATGCACTTTGTTAGCTTATATTAGCATATTATGTATTGATATGTACATTTCATACCATTTCATGCATTACATTCATATGTTGCATTATTAGCTCTAATTCATACATTTTCTTTATATTTTACATTATTTACATAATAATTCTATATAGTTTAGAAGTTAGTCATATTTATTTTAGTTTGCATGCTTTATATAGGTTTTTAGACTTATTTTCTTGCACTTAAACCTTAGTTTAAAGCGCCTAGGTCATATGAATTGGAACACTAGTTATGTATGCCATGTTTTACACTCGAAAATACCATTTTTATGCCACACATAAGTCTTACATGACTCGTGTAGAAGGCCACACGAATCGTGTATGACGTGGCCTTGAATTTGATTTGAAGAATGAGATTTCTTTTCCCCCAGCCGAGCATTACATGAGTCGTGTAAGGTTCCACATGACTCATATGGAATTTAGCCTCTAATAATTCTTCCCTCTTTCATTTATTTCAAGCTTTACATAAGTCATGTAACATTTACATAACTCATATGACTCATTTTGGACACTTATTTGCACTGTAATCTCAGCTGCAGGATCATAGGAATGAAGGGTAAGGATCAATTTAGGAGTTTTTGGGGAGAATTAGAACGTGGGGTTAGAGGTTCCTTCCATCATTCATTCACAAGGAGTAAAAATTAGGGTTAGAGGGAGAAAGGAAAAAAACTAAGGTTCTTGCTATTAAAAGCTTCTAAATCACTTTCAAATTCTGATTCTGTAGTAAGTCTTCATCAAGGAGTTGAGAAGAACACTCAACAATTGGATTGGATAAGGAGGAAGAGCTGAAGCCAAAAGTAATGATAAAGTAGCCCAAGTTCTGACTAGTTTTCATCTTCTTCTTCTACTTCTAATTTATTTGAATAATTATTATGGTTGTATTTCCCTTTTATGTTATGTTTACTTATTTTATTGAATTATTGGTTATGACCTAGTTGGGATTTTAAGGTTGGATGCTATATGAACATTATTTACAATTTTATTAGTAATTCATTATTCTTCATGTTTCTTCAAGTTGAGCTTCATGCTATCTATTCAATTGTTGGAATCGAGCCCTTTTTAACATATAAATATCACATAGTTCTATTAATCACTTTGGAAGAAGGATTGAAAGAAGTCATCTCTTTTAGTCATGTTTCCATGCATTCTTAATTGATTTAATAGCATATTATGTAATGAATTGCATATATTTTATCATGTCATGCATTTCATTCATGTTTTGCATATTTATCTTTTATTCATTCATTTTCTTCATATTTTACATTATTTTCATAGATATTTCTTGTAGCCTAGGGATTAGCTCCATTTAGTTAGATTTTCATGCATCTATTAAGTTTTTAAGGTAACATTTTGTAATTTGGTCATAGTTCTAGGCTCTAAAAGTTATTTTTCCTTATTTAAGCTTAGAAAATGGGAAATTTAATGAGTCCAGCGAGTCATACATGACTCATGTATGGTCCTACATACGTTTTGTAAGACTCGGTCCCTTAGGATTTTAATGCCACGCTTTACTTCCCACCTTTTTCTAGCCTTACATGAGTCATGTAAGGCCCTACATGACTCATGTAGGTTTCTACCTTTGGAATTTTTTAATCTTTTCATTCCTTTCAAAAACCACATGACTCATATAGCTCTTACACAACTTGTGTAGCTCATTTTAGCTTAATTTTTCACTTTTTTATATGACCATTGGATCAAGGAATAGAAGGTAAGGTCTAATTTAGCAGTTTATAAAGGGAACAAGGATGTAGGTATAACCAAGGGGAGTTATTCTATCATAGCCAAGGGGAAAATTAGGGTTTGAAGAGGAAGAAGGGAAAAAACTAGGGTTTGTGAGATAAAAATCCTTCTAACTAGCCTTTAATTTATTTTCTACAGTAGGGATTTATCAAGACATTAAGAAGACCTGCTATGAAGTAGGATTGGGTAAGTTAGAAGACCTGAAGTTGGAAACAGCAACATAATTTGATTTCAAGTTTTCACTAATGTTACCTCTTTTCTACTTCTCCTTATTTACTGAGCAAAGTCTATGGTTGTAATTTCTATTTATTATATTATTTTTTATTTCAGTTTTCCTTTCTAATAACTTAATTAAGTTTCAGGGTTGAATGTTATGAAACTATGGCTTCAGCTTCAGTAATGATTTAGTTGATTTTCATGTTTTAATGATTAAGTTTCATATTATATTTATTCTGTTATTGAAATAAGGCCTATTTTGATAATGGAATATTTCTTAGTTCTTTTGCTTGCTATGGACGAAGAATCAAATTAACTAATTGAATATGAAAATACCTAATTATAACCACTAGACGTAGGGGTTAGCCTAATTAGAAAGCTTAAGTGAGTTATTAAACTAATCATTAAAATAGATTTAATAGTCATAAAAGTAGTATGTTATTCTATCATCAGTAGGTAGTGGTCTTCTAAAAGGAAGGTTTTTACGTAGAACACTGCTTTGATGATTTAACTGAATTTATTAATGAACTATTTTAACTTGATTTTCATACATTCACCCTAATAACCAATGTAATATATGTGAATTAATCTTTAACTTTGATATATAATTATTTTAATAGACTCTTATCATGATCTTTATCTTTAATAACCTAAATAATTAATGAAATTAATGTCTAGTACTTGATTACCATCAGTCCCAGAAAATGATACTCTTATACTACAGTTGTGACTCGTATTCTTGCAGTGGCGTAATTATGATGATAAAAACTATAAATGTAAAGCTTATTGAATTATTATGCATGTGAAACTAACTCTATTTATACGCCAACAAGTTTTTGGTACTGTTGCAGGAAATTGATGATTGTTAGTCAATATTAGTAACTTTGAGAATAGTTTATTAATTTAGGACTTAGATTTCTATTTTAAATTTTAATAGTACTAATTGTAAATTTTCTTTCTATTTTCAGATATTGTCTATATTCATATGAGGGGAAACTTGGACAACGTAAGAATAGACATAGATCCAGAAATAAAGAGAACGTTTCACGCAAGACTCAGAGCACTTAAAAGAAGTAGATGAAGAATTTAAAATAGAAACTGACAAGCCATTCATAGATTATGTTCTGCCCAACCCAAAGGGAGTTCAACCGAGTATTATCAAACCATTAGTCAATAGCAATAACTTTGAGTTGAAGCCTAACTTGATTCAAATGATGCAGAATTTATCATTTCATGGGTTTCCATCGGAGGATCCCAACAAGCATCTAGCCATATTCCTGGAGGTATGTGACACCTTTAAGATAAATGGAGTGTTGGAAGAGGCAATCAAACTTAGGTTTTTTCCTTTTTCACTTAAGGATAAATCCAAGTCATGGTTGCATTTGAAGCCACCCAACACCTTCACCAATTGGACTTAGTTGGTGTAGGCATTTCTAATAAAATGTTTTCCATCAACAAAGACAATAAGCTACAGAATGAGATTCTAATTTCTCTCAGTAGGAGAGTGAATCACTTCATGAAGCCAATAAGAGGTTTAAGGATCTTCAGTGTCAATGTCCATATCATGGGGTACCAGAGTAGATGTTGATAAAGATATTCTATAATGGTCTTCACCCAAATATGAAGAGCATTATAGATGCAGCAGCATGGGGATCTTTTATGGGATGTACTTTGGCAGAGTCCAAAGTATTGATTAAGAGGATATCAATAAATTCATACCAGTAGAATAATGAGACAGCTGGATCCAGGAAGGGAGCAGTAGTTCATAGTATAAAGGCAATCATGATGCTTAATGCCAAGTTTGATGCTCTAACTAGTAAGTTGGATAAGCTGGCAGTGAACAATATCAATACAAGTAAGATGTTGGGCCTGATCAATTGTAAAGCCTGTAGAGTGTTTCATACTGGAGATTGTTCCTTCATAAATCAGGGGCAAGAAATGGGAGAACAAGTTAATTTTTTTGGTCAGTAGCATCAGAGGCAGGGTAATTAAAACCAGCAAGGGAATCCTTTTTTAATTCTTATAATCCAGGATGGAGGAATCATCTGAACTTTTCCTAGAGAGACCAGGGCTCTCAAAATGAGTAGCAGTAATAGTCAAGGTAACAACAACAACCCTACATACCTCCTCCAATGAGGCACTCACCAATTTATCAGCCTAGGGCTAATCCATAACCACAGAAATCCAACCTAGAGGTGATGATAGAAATTATACTGCAAACCAGAAGGTGCAAGATGATAACATTAAAGATTTATCCTCTAGACTGGAGTAGCTAGCCACGCATAACAAAATGCTGAGATTGCCCAATAGGCTAGTTCCTCTAAAGCCTCAAGGAAGTTTCCAGTGCAGCCAGTACAAAATCCTAGAGAGCATTGCAATGCTATAAATGTTCAGGTTGGGCAAGGTGCATTTGGAGGGAGTTTTAATGGTTTAATGGATGTGGAGACTCGGGAAGAGCAAAGACCAGTGACTGAAGTACAGAGAGAGAATGTCAGAGGTAAAGAGGATACTCAGACACTGTCAAGCAGGGGTAAAGAGAAAAATGACGCTCCAAAGCCTGTGAGTAAACCTTATATGCCCCCTATGCTATTTTCCACAGAGGCATGCAAAGGTGAATCTGGAAAAGTAGTATGCTAAGTTTCTAGAGGAAATCCAGAAATTCTAGATTAATCTTCCATTAATAGAGATGTTGAGGGGGATGTCAGCCTATGAAAAGTTCCTGAAAGAAATCATTAGTAAGATGAGGGAGAAATCAAAAGATGAAACAGTAGCCTTGACAGAAAAGTGTAGTGTAGTCATCTTAAATAAAGCACTTCTTTTAAATCTGAAGGACCCAGGGAGTTTCTGTATCCCATATCAAATAAGGGAGGAAGCTATCAAGAATGCACTCTTTGATTTAGGGGTGAGTGTTAGTGTGTTGCCCTACATGATTTTGAGGAAATTAAAGATAGGTGATACGGTCCTATGGGATGACCCTACAACTAGCAGACTGGTCAATCAAATACCCATTGGGGGTTTTGGAAAATGTGCCGATGATGGTTAGAACATTTACAATTCTAGTCAATTTTATCATACTCGATACGAAGAAGGATGTGAAGATACTAATTATATTAGGCCGACCATTTTTGGCTACAGCTGGAGTGGTCATAAATGTTAAGAATGGAGTGCTTTTGTTAACAGTAGGTGAAGAAGAGGTTTCCTTCAAATTGTTAGATTTGATGTAAAAGCTAGCGAAAGAGGAAGGAACATGTTTGAGGATTGATGTTATGGACCAGTTAGTGAATGACATGATGATGGAAACTTTAGACTACCATGATGATCCTTTAGAACTTTTCTTGCTTGGGAAAGTCAGAGAAGGAGATTTATTAAAGGAAGTGGTGGCATGTTTGGATGTGCTAGACTTGACACCAAAGTTCAATTCAAAGAAATAAGTAAAGATTGAGGCACTAGAGAGCAGTAGGGAGTAGAAGCTGGATGCACCCATAGCAGTGGAATTTAAGGAACTTTAAACAACTTAAGGTAAGCATTTCTTGCATCCAATTCTACTTTTCCTGTGATTGTAAATGCTGGGTTAGATTCTGTAAAAGAGACTAAGTTGTTGCATATGCTTAAGCAATTTAGGAAATCTATAGGTTATTATATACATGATTTGATAGGCATACATTCATCACTATACATGCATCGCATTATTCTTGAGGATGAGTGTAAGCCTACTATTGAATGCCAGAGACATTTAAATCATAATATGAAAGAAGTAGTTAGAAAAGAGATTGCAAAATTGCTTGATGCTGGTGTTACTTATTTGATTTCAGATAGTGAGTGGGTTAGTTCTGTTCACATAGTTCTTAAAAAAGGTGGCGTGACCATTGTCAAAAATGACAATGATGAGTTGATTCCAACTAGGACCATCACGGGTTGGTAGATATGCATAGATTATAGGAAGTTAAATAAAGCTACTAGGAAAAATCATTTTCCTTTACCATTTATTGATCAAATGCTAGAGTGGTTAGCTAAACATCTTTATATGTATTGCTTAGATGGTTACTTGGGATTTTTCCAAATTTTAATTCACCCTAATGACAAAGAAAAGACTACCTTTACATGTCCTTATGGAATATTTGCTTATCAGGGCATGCCATTTGGTCTATGCAATGCACCAGCTACATTTTGATGTTGCATGATGTCTATCTTTTCTGACTATATTAAACATATTATGGAAGTGTTTATGGATGATTTCACTGTATATGGTTCTACTTTTGATGATTATATGAATAATCTGAGAAAAGTGCTTAAAAGATGTCATGAGTCTAACCTTATTTTGAATTAGGAAAAGTGTCATTTTATGGTCCATGATGGGATTATCTTAGGATACCGAGTTTTAGCTCAGGGGATTAAAGTAGATAAGGCAAAAATTGCCATGATTAAGAGGTTACCACTAACCTCATCTGTTAAGGATATTAGAAGATTTTTAGGGCATGTGGGTTTTTATAGGCGATTTATTAAGGACTTTTCGAAAATAGTAAGGCCTTTCACTCATCCTCTGTCCCAAGATGTTCCTTGTGTTTTTACTGATGAATGTTTAAATGCATTTAACATATTGGAAACAACTTTAATTTTTGCTCTAATTGTTCAACCCTTGGATTAGAGCCTTCCGTTTGAAGTGATGTATGATGCCAGTGATTATGCTCTAGGAGCCGTTCTAAGTCAGAAATAGGAGAAAGAGTTTTAGGTAGTATACTATGCTAGCAAAACTCTAGATGATGCATAGGTCAACTACACAACTATAGAGAAGGAGTTCCTAGTAGCGGTGTTTGCTCTAGATAAATTTTGGTCATATCTGATGGGTTCCAAGGAAGTTATCTATATAGATCATCCAATAGTAAAATACATCATTAACAAGAAGGTTGCCAAGTCAAGGTTGATTTGATGGGTACTCCTATTGCAAGAGTTTAATGTAAAGATCAGGGGTAGAGAATAAAGTAGCGGCTATCTTTCCCGAATCAGAACAGGGGAGGATAGCTCAGATGATGCAATGCCACAAATCAAAGAAGAGTTTCTAGATGAAAATTTATATGTTGTAGATGATTCAGTGCCATAGTTTACAGACATCATGAATTATCTTGTCTGTGATATTCTTCCACCAGAATGCAGTTGGCAACAGAAGAAATAGTTTTTGTATACATTCAAAAGCTATTGATGGGATGAGCCATTTTTATTCAAGGAGTGTGTAGATAGATTAATTCATCGGTGTGTTCCCGATGAGGAGTTGAGTAGTATTCTGATAGCCTGCCATTCTTCACCTTATGGAAAACATATGGATAGACAGAAAATAACAACCAAGGTGCTTCAGAGTGGATTTTATTAACCAACTCTTTTCAAAGACACTCACAGCTTTATGAGAGAATGTGATCAATGTTAGCAAAGTGGTGGGTTGGGACAGAGGAATGAAATGCCTTTGAAAAGGATCCTAGAAGTCAAGTTGTTTGATGTATGGGGTATAGATTTCATAGGTCCGTTCCCATCTTTGATGAATAGTTATTATATTTTAGTGTGTGTAGACTACATCTCCAAGTGGGTTGAAGTAGTGACGAGTCCTACTAATGATGCAATAGTGGTTATTAGATTCTTAAAGAAGTTTATCTTCAATCAATTGGGTACTCCTCAGGCACTAATCAGTGATGGGGGAACTCATTTCTGCAATAAGCCGTTGGAGAAACTACTAATAAAATATGGTGTTGTGCACAAGGTGGCTACTCCATACCATCCTTAGATGAGTGGTTAGGTAGAAATTTCTAACCAAGAATTGAAACATATTTTGGAGAAAATAGTTAATAATTCTCGGAAGGAATGGAGTATAAAGCTAGATGATGCATTATGGGCATATTAGATGCCTTACAAAACTCCAATTAATACAATTCCATTTTGACTATTGTATGGAAAGGTGTATCATTTACCAGTTGAGTTGGAGCATCGGGCTTATTGGGTGATTAAAGAGCTAAACATGGATGTGGACCAAGCTGGAAATAGAAGAAAGCTATAGTTGAATGAGCCAGATGAACTCTGCCTCACTGCTTATGAGAATGCTAAACTTTATAAGGAGAAAACTAAAGCTTAGCATGATCATCATATCATGGAGAAAAATTTTACAAAAGGGCAGAGAGTTCTGTTATTCAACTCATGGTTGAAACTATTTCCAGGAAAGTTAAGAAGCCGATGGCCAAGGCCATTTACAGTGGTACAAGTTTTACCCTTTGGTATGTTTGAACTTCATAATAGTGAAGGTGGACATTTCAAGGTTAATGGACACTGACTTAAAGCGTACATCAAGGGGGTTGAACAGGAGTCAGTAGCAGTATTTTTCTTCTCAGAGACCAAGTAACATGCTAATTTTAGGGTTTTTCCATGATCATGCTTGTTTAATTATTTTTGTCTTGCATGTTCACCTTATTTTTATTTTATTTTATTCTGCATGTTGTTATTTTAGTCATTTTAAATGTTTGTGTCTTTGAATAGGTTATGTATGTCTTGTATATCCTAATTAGAATTTTGCATGCTAGAGTAATTTTTAGCTTAGGTTGTGTATATAACTTCTGCATTATACCTTTTCATTTTCACCTTGTTTATTCCTATAATTGCATTTAAATACTTACATCCTTATGCTGCATTATTCTATTTATCATATAAGAATGTTCCAATTAGCTTACCTTAGTTTAATTCATATCTTAAATTTATTCATATTTATATTTCATAATTGCATTTCCAAGTACATGTATACTTCATTCTCCCATTTACACTTTTGTGCTTAATGTTTTAATACTTTTGAGTCACTTTAATGCATTGGAACTTGCATCTTGATTAATGTGCCATATGTTTCTCTTTAATTAGTTTGTTCTTTACTAGTTTGTTTAAAGTGTTTATATCATAACTTATGCATTTTTTATTTTCTAATTTAATTAGGATATTTAATTAAATTGTCTAGTGTTTTAAACATTTAATTGCATTGACTTCACGCATCATACACAAGTCATGTACTATTTCTACTAGTCGAGTTTAATTTGGTCCATAAATTGCATTTAAAAACTCGATTCCACTTAGTACATTGAGTCTTAGATGAGTAGTATAAGACTCTACATAACTCATGTAGGACTCAGCATTAACAAGAATTGCACTCTTTTTTCCTACCAAGACTTACACGACTCGTGTAAGCCATATATGAGTCATGTAACACACCTCTACCCCTCTTAAAATCCAATTTCCACTCTCCTTCCCTCACTCAACTTCATTCTTTTCTCTTCTTCTTTTAACCTAGCCAAATTCTAAACCTTTTTCCCTTTCTCTTCCCCATCTTCAACATCATTTTTTCCAGCACCTCCCTTCTCAATTCCCCAACTTTCTTATGTTCCTTGCTTTTATTCTTTCTTCTTTTCTTTGTTTCTTATTTATTTATTTTTCTTCTTATCTTTGCTTGTTACTATTCTTTAAGGTTCATAATTTTGTGGCTTTTGTGTTTGATTATGGTTATTAAAAGTGGGTTTTTGATTACTTGTTGGTTATTTATGTATTTGCTTGAATTCATCTTCATTCTCTATCATGAGCAAAAGAAAAGCCAGTGAGTCTTCGTCTTCTACACCTCCACCACCATTACAAGTCACACATCTTATTCAAGAGACAAGGTATGCTAATCTCTATTCTCGTGAGCTCGTTGCCATAAAATTTCTCGGTAAGGTTGTATTAGAGCATTTAAAATGTAAGAATAGGATTTTTAATTTCATTGATCAACTTGGTTGGAGGGATTTTATAATTCTTAAGGAAGAATCATTAAATGAACTAATATTAGAGTTTCTTAGTTCGATGAAAGGTCAATTGAACCCCTTTCTTGATAATTATGATGCGATTAAATTTAGTCTAAAGGGGAGGACCTTTAAGAGCAATCTAAATGAACTAAGGGAAACATTTAAAATGTCCAATGATGGAGCCAATGATATTTTGAGTGTTTTAAACAATGTTACAGTTTTTACAGAATATGTTAGTCAAGGACACACAATGTACGATTGTAGTAACTCTAAAGTAAGCTACATCTGATCTCCTATTATTCGGTTTATACTTACTTTGTTACACCTGTGTTTGAGGCCCTAGTAGTTTGTACACTAGTATTCGGATAGAGGTCTGTATGCGTATGAGTTTTGTTGTACATTGATGACATGTATACATGTATGTATGCTTGTATATGTGGATGTTACTGTCACCTTATTGGGAAGCATGACTTCTCGGTTGGATGAGGGACAGTGATTTTGATGTATTTAGGTTGGTTTTGGAGTATTTTTCACAAGTTTTGGATGAGTTAGGGGTTGAATTAGGCCTGTCCTAATTTTAGGCTTGCGGTACGGACGTACGGATAGCCATACGGGCATACCAGAAATGAGGAATAGGAGGCATTGAGGTCTTGGAGTCGGTACGGGCATACCAAGAGGGTGTACAGCCATACCGTTACTCGCAGGAAAAGTTATGCATCAGGAACTTTAGGGTCATACAGGTGTACCAAATATGGTACGGTTGTACGACAACTCGCAGGAAAATCAGTTCATCAGGGTTTTTCGATTGGTACGGGCGTACAGGTATTTGGTACAGCCGTACGCGACTTAAAACACCATTTTTAAAAGGATAAACTTAGACTTTTCTTTGACTTTCTTTCCTTTTCTTCCTCCCAAACCCTTTCTACAGTCATTAAACCCCTAGAGGTCGTTTCTCTTCAGGGAATTAAGCATAGCAGAGTTGGTTTTGCATGGTTAGAAGCTTAGAGACTTGATTAGTCACTAGCAGCTTTACGGTTAATAGGTTAATGCTGGTTTACCTTGGTTTGTTCTTCACTTCTTTTATTGTGTTAATCCAATTGAGGCTTAAGGATTGATGATTAGGGATTGAATTCCCGTATTTGCTTATTCTTTGATGCTATGAGCTCTTTATTTGTGAGTTACATGATTTCTACTTGAGCTTATATACGGTACTCTCGCATGTTAGCATATTCATGACATTTGGGATCCTGAATGTTTAAACAGAGCGAGAGAAAATGAGGAAAGGCATGCTAGATCATATATTACAGGATTCTATAATGGAATCGTATATTATATTTCCTCCTACAGGAGTTGAGTCTTGAGACATAGGCAAAACAAGGGGCCTACGGGCCAGAATTATAGTTATCCTCCTTCGGGAGTTAAGTACCGATACATAGGGATCCAGCATGGGCATCAATTGTGCATAATAAAAGAAAAGAAAAAAAGGGAAAGAGAGTACAAAACAAAAAGAGGAATCGGGGGCAAGCATAGCATTGCATTTTATTACCTGTTATTTGACATGCTTGTTTCTGTTATATATGTATATGAGAACTAGCACCACTGAGTCTTCAACTCAGCGTTTATCAATTGATGAACGCAAGTTCCAAGCCTACTGTAGAAGGCCCAGAGCAGTGATTGCCAGTATCAGCGGAGAGGTGGATTTAACTACAATCCCTATCTCGAGGTGGTCTGGAACAACTGAGCATGCTTTCTTTTTATAGCCTTGTAGTGTAGCTTGTGTATATATATCAGAAAGGCAGTAGTGGTTTTATCATTCGGTGGTGAATTGTATGAATTATGTAACCAGAACCTTTGTATATTAATAAATAAATGTTTGTTATTGACATGCTCATTCAATGGAATGTATGTTGTTATCCAGGGTTATGATTGGTTCTGTATGATGATTTCACCGCCATCCTATTTGTTGTCCCCATACGACATCTTTTCATATTTGTACAGGTATCCTTTGTAGTATATACAGTGGTCTTCCGTGCGGGAGGTCGTTGTGTATTCTACGGGAGCATGTTACTCCAAGTATGGGCTGGGTGTGATATGTTTAAGTGGTATCAAAGCTATGGTTTATGGCTCATAGGGTGTAGAGCTATGGTTTAGCTCAACGTGTCTTTGTTATGGATTCCTAAGATTACTGCCTCTGATTGTTAAGCTACAGTAAGGAGTGTTGCTTCTCCTGACCACTACTGACCATAGGATTCTCGCTTGTATGTAACAGAGTAGGTTTGATGTCTGATAGATGATTGAATGTTGGTGAGGAAGGCGGGGATAACTTTAATCCCCAAGAGAGTTCTTCAGGACCGAGAGAGCGTGCGGGTAGGCAAGCAGAAGCTTCGACTGCTGACCCGATGGCAACTCAATTTGCCTAGTTCATGTGTTTCCTTTAGGCACAGAGTCAGACGTTGCCTGCAGTTCCTGCCCCACCCCCAGTGGCGCAGAGGGAGGAGTATAAGTTGGACATTACAAATTTCTGGTGATGCCATTTGGTTTGACGAATGCACCAGCAGCTTTTATGGCACTGATGAACACGGTATTTTCTGATTATCTAGACCAGTTTGTTGTCGTGTTCATTAATGACATCCTTGTCTATTCTAAGACGCATAAGGAGCATGACTATCATCTGAGGTTAGTGCTGGAACTGATAAGGGAGAAGTGACTATTTGGTAAGTTATTGAAGTGTGAGTTTTGGCTTGAGCAAGTAGCATTTTTGGGACACATGATCTCAGCAGAGGGGATCAGAGTGGATTCGAGTAAGGTAGAGGCTGTGCTTAGTTGGCAGGCACCCAGGAATGTTAGTGAGGTTCACAGTTTCTTGGGTTTAGCAGGGTATTACCGGAGGTTTGTTAAGGAATTTTCCATGATTGCTTTGCCCTTGACGACGTTGTTACGAAAGGACGTTCCTTTTGTTTGGTCAAAGGAATGTCAGAGGAGTTTTGAGCTGTTGAAGGCGTGTTTGACGCGAGCTCCCGTTCTTACGCTACCCACTCTGGGTCAAGCGTATGTGATCTACAATGATGCTTCACTGAATGGTTTGGGATGCGCTCTGATGCATGATTGAAAAGTGATTGCCTATGCTTCGAGGCAATTGAAACCACATGAGAAGAATTATCCTACACATGATTTGGAGTTGGCAGCGATCGTGTTTACTCTTAAGATCTGGCGATATTACTTGTACGGTGAGCTTTGCTATATGTATACGGATCATAAGAGTTTGAAGTATCTGGGTACACAGAAGGAATTGAACTTGAGGCAGCGACGCTGGATTGAGCTTATTAAGGATTATGACTGCGTGATAGATTATCACCTAGGGAAATCTAATTCAGTTGCCGATGCTTTAAGTCAGAAGATGTTCACTAGCTTGAGATAATCTTCATTGGTTCTAGTGTATGAGATGCACCAGTTGAATGCTACTCTGACAATGTAGTCTGATTATCTTCTGGTACAGTTACAGATGAAGGTTAAGCCTCTGTTGATAGACCAGATACAGAGAAGTGCAATTAATGATGCAGAGTACCAAAAATAGTTGCAGAAGGTACAGTCTAGTAAGACGACCTTGTTTACCATGGATGAGGATGGTAATCTAAGGCTCGGGACACGGTTGTATGTTCCGACAGATGAGGGATTGAAGAAACAGATTCTCGAGGAAGCCTATAGTTCGACGTATGCCTATCATCCCAAGAGTACGAAGATGTATCAGGATTTATGACAATATTATTGGTGGGTTGGTTTGAAGAGAGATATAACGGATTATGTAAGTAAATGCCTGATTTGCCAGTGTGTGAAAGTGGAACATCAGGTACCAGCTGGATTACTTAATCCGTTGCCTATGCTAGAGTGGAAGTGGGATCGGATCACGATGGATTTTGTCACAGGGTTACCATTGACGTAGGATAAGCACGATGCAGTTTGGGTAATCGTAGACCGGTTGACCAAGACGACTCATTTTATCCCTATGCAGATGGATTATGGATTAGAGAGGTTGGCTGAGTTGTATATGAGAGAGATTATCCGGTTACATGAGGTTCTATCGTCTATTGTGTCCAATAGAGATCCTTGATTTACTTCTCGATTTTGGGGTACTTTTCAGAGAGCTTTAGGCTCAAAAGTCCATTTCAGTACAGCTTTTCACCCCCAGACCGATGGACAGTCCGAGAGGGTGATCCAAATTCTTGAGGATATGTTACGTGCATGTACTCTTGAGTGGGAGGGTAGCTGGGATCAATACGTGCATTTGATCGAGTTTGCATATAATAACAGCTATCAGTCGAGTATACAGATGGCACTGTATGAGGCTTTGTATGGGCGTAGATGTAGGACACCGTTACATTGGGATGAGGTTGGTGAGCGGAGATTGATTGGGCCTGAGCTTATGCAGCAGGATGAGGATCAAGTAAAGTTGATTAAGGCCAGGATGAAAGCTGCTTCGGACAGACATAAGTCGTATGTGGACTTAAAGCGGCAAGATATTAAGTATGCAGTTGGAGATAAGGTGTTCTTGAAGGTATCTCCATGGAAGAAGATTATAAGATTCGGTCAGAAGGGTAAGTTAAGTCCTCATTTCATTGGACCGTATAAGGTATTGGAGCGAGTGGGTCCGTTGGCGTACAAGTTAACCTTGCCACCAGATTCATAATGTGTTTCATGTTTCTATGTTGAGGAGGTATAGATCGGATCCTATGCATGTGATTCCAGTGGAATCAATTGAGGTTCAACCTGACTTGTCATATTCGGAGGAACCAATTCAGATTTTGGCTCACGAGGTTAAGCAGCTAAGGAACAAATGGATCCATTGGTTAAGGTATTGTGGAATCATCACACGGGTCAAGATAAGACTTGGGAGTGAGAGGCTCTGATGAGGGAGCAGTATCCTCATTTATTTTCTGGTAAGTTTCATTCTAATTTCGAGATGAAATTTCTTTTTAAGGGGAGAGAGTTGTTACACCCATGTTTGAGGCCCTAGTAGTTTGTACACTAGTATTCGGATAGAGGTATGTATGCGTATGAGTTTTGTTGTACATTGATGATGTGTATACATGTATGTATGCTTGTATATATGGATGTTACTATCACCTTATTGGGAAGCGTGACTTCTCGGTTGGATGAGGGACAGTGATTTTGATGTATTTAGGTTGGTTTTGGAGTGTTTTTCATAGGTTCTAGATGAGTTAGGGGTTGAATTAGGCCTGTCCTGATTTTAGGCTTGCGGTACGGACGTATGGATAGCCGTACGGGCGTACCAGGCATGAGGAATAGGAGGTATTGAGGTCCTGAAGTCGGTACGATCATACCAAGAGGGTGTACGGCCGTACCGTTACTCGCAGGAAAAGTTGTACATGAAGAACTTTAGGGTCGTACGGGCGTACGACAACTCACAGGAAAATCAATTCATCAGGGTTTTTCAGTTGGTACGGGCGTACAGGTATTTGGTACGACCGTACGCGACTTAAAGAACCATTTTTAAGAGGATAAACTTAGACTTTTCTTTGACTTTCTTTCCTTTTCTTCCTCTTAAACCCTTTCTACAGTCCCTAAACCCCTAGAGGTTGTTTCTCTTCAGGGAATTAAGCATAGCGGAGTTGGTTTTGCACGGTTAGAAGCTTAGAGACGTGACTAGTCACTAGGAGCTTTACGGCTAAGAGGTTAGTGCTGGTTTACCTTGGTTTGTTCTTCGCTTCTTTTATTATGTTAAGCCAATTGAGGCTTAAGGATTGATGATTGAGGATTGAATTCCCATATTTGCTTATTCTTTGATGCTATGAGCTCTTTATTTGTAAGTTACATGATTTCTACTTGAGCTTGTATACGGTACTCTCACATGTTAGCATATTCATGACATTTGGGATCATGAATGTCTGAACAGAGTGAGAGAAAATGAGGAAAGGCATGTTGGATCATATATTACAGGATTCCATAATGGAATTGTATATTATATTTCCTCCTACGGGAGTTGAGTCTCGAGACATAGGCAAAACAAGGGGCCTAAGGGCCAGGTTACAATTTTCCTCCTTCGGGAGTTGAGTACCGGTACATAGGGATCCAGCATGGGCATCAATTATGCACAATAAAAGAAAAGGAAAAAGGGAAAGAGAGTACAGAACAGAAAGAGAAATCGGGGGTAAGCATAGCATTGCATTTTATTGCCTGTTATTTGACATGCTTATTTTTGTTATATGTGTATATGAGAACTGGCACCACTGAGTCTTCGACTCAGCGTTTATTAATTGATGAATGTAGGTTCCGAGCCTACTGTAGAAGGCCCAGAGCAGTGATTGCCAGTGTCAGCGGAGAGATGGATTCGGCTACAATCCCTATCTCGAGGTGGTCTGGAATAGCTGAGCATGCTTTCTTTTTATAGCCTTGTAGTGTAGTTTGTGTATATATATCAGAGAGGCAGTAGTGGTTTTATCGTTCGGTGGTGAATTGTGCAGATTATGTAACCAAAACCTTTGTATATTAATAAATATACGTTTGTTATTGATATGCTCATTCAATTTAATGTATGTTGTTATCCAGGGTTATGATTGGTGTTGTATGATGATTTCACCGCCATCCTATCTGTTGTCCCCATATGACATCTTTTCATATTTCTACAGGTATCCCATGTAGTATATACAGTGGTCTTCCATACGGGAGGTCGTTGTGTATGCTACAGGAATATGTTACTCCAGGTATGGGTTGGGTGTGACATACTTATTTTTGAATGTGGTGTTGCCTAGAAAAGAGAGCTTGAAAATAACCGTCTCAAAATTTTTCCTTGTTCAGTGCATGACCACTAGTGTTAAATTTGATACAACCTTTTTGATGGTTAAGGATTTTATTCAATTTAGGGAAACTAGTAAGAACACCCCTATTTATTATAAAGGTTTAGTCACTATTGTTGGTGGGCATTTTAAGGTACTTAGAACAAAGAAAATTAAGTACATTGTCACTCCGGGTTGACCGTTACTAGATCTAATATCTCTTACTAATAAGAGATTAATTAAGTGGTCTAAGGAACATAGTAGATATTTCTTCACTCAGGGTAATGTGATTTAATATGAAATAGGCCTAGATGGTACACACCCTCCACCTCCTTCTCTCTCTGTTTCTCATTCTGCTACAAAGCAACCAGAAACCCAAACTGAACCCACTCTTCAAGATATCATGACATAGCTTAACCATCTCCCTATGACAGTTAACTCCAACACTCAAACCCTGATTGATTTTCATGATCTCACATAGTCTAACG
The DNA here is from genome assembly GCA_948192965.1 of Dalechampia spathulata. Taxonomy (NCBI): domain Eukaryota; kingdom Viridiplantae; phylum Streptophyta; class Magnoliopsida; order Malpighiales; family Euphorbiaceae; genus Dalechampia; species Dalechampia spathulata. The sequence goes on along the minus strand of CANYBF010025444.1, from coordinate 5,611 downwards.
CCCAGGCTATTTAGGTGATTCATTATTATATGGATCATCTTGAAAACATTTGCTTTAGGTATTTTCAACACTAGGGTTATCAACCTCTATCTCCTCCACTAGAGATGTGATGTATGGTATTCTTATAATCTTTTCAATTCCATTATGCTTCTCTTGTATTCATTTTCTTCATTACATGTTTCATTACTACAGTATTATGTATGTTATCCTTATCTGCTTATATATTTTGGTGCCATTGAGGACAATGTCAATTCTTAAGTTTAAGGTAGCATATATCTTGATGTGCTTTGCATCTTACATCTTATTATTTCTTTATATGATCATTAAATCTGATAAGCATGCATATTGTGATAAAATTTTTACAATTTTGTCTTCTTGCTTGAAAAACACTAGCCTTAAGTCTATATGATTTATAAGCTGTCTTTGTTCAATATGGATGAATTGATGATTGGATATAGTTATTGCTAAAGTTTTCTATTTGATTGACCAAATTTATTTTAAGCCTTTGTCACCTTGACCTCTTTTGTTACCCTTGCCAAGTTTTAGTCACATATATGTTAAACTTTTAAACTATTTTTAAGTTAATCTGAGTTTTAGTGGACTGTTTGATTTTTAATGAATGAGTTTAACTGATTATAATTCAATTAGTGGGCCAACTACAAAAATTTCAAGCATTGTGTACTTGTTTTAGAATTGTAGACCTACTCCTATGTTTATTGGCTAGCAGGTAGAAAATGACATGCACCCCATGTTATTTTCTAAGTCAAAAATGTCATTGAATACAAGCATTACGTTCACCTTTTACTTCTATGTTTTTGATACTCAGTAGATAGAGACTTTTATGCACACCATGAATGTTTTTGATACTCAGTAGATAAGGACTTTTATGCACACCATGATTATTAACTTTGATATATAATTACTTTAATAGACTCTTATCATAATCTTTATCGTTAATAACCTAAATAATCGATGAAATTAATGTCTAGTACTTGATTACCATCAGTCCCAGAGAACGATACCCTTATACTGCATTTGTGATCCGTATTCTTGCAGTGGCATAATTACAACAATAAGGACTATAAATGTAAACTTTTTGAATTATTATGCATGTGAAACTAACTCTATTTATAAGCCTAAATCATTGTTATACCTATATTAAGCATTTCAATGGTCTTTCTATTGTTTAACATTCATATGATTTTTGTAAGATAGTGACCAATAATTAAGGTTTTAAAACATTTTAAAGTATGTATAATAAATATTAGAAAATGCTATACTTTTTACAAGAATTATATATATATATATATATTACGTACATGATTTCAAACTGTGATACACATGATCTGATTTTAAATTAGTCTAACATGCAATTTAAATTATGATTGATTCATACATGGTAAGTTATCTAGAAGATAACACCTCATTGGCCCTCTGGCCATCATAATTTGCCCCTTATTATTAGTGGCTAATTTTAATGGGAATTTTTTTGTGTCAAAATTATTTTTTAATTTTATCAACTGTAATTTTTTATAAAAATATCATATTTTAAAAATAACATATCAACTTAAAATATGAAAAAATCAATTCAAAATCTTATTATGAGGTTTTACTAACAAACTACAATCCTAATCAAATATAACTACATAAAATAAATATAATTTAAATTATCTCATGACATTATCAATAAAAAGTATATTAACATAAATTATAAATTCATAAAAAATATATCAAATTTTAAAAAATCTGATTTTAATAATAAATTCTTTTAGATCTATTATTTTTTTATAAAAATATTTTTTTAATAATAAAAAATATTTTTATTTTTTAATAATAAAGAATATTTTACAGTTTTTTTATTTTTGATATTCCTTAACTTTTTATTTTTTAATATATAATATATTACTCACTATGAAAATATTCTTTAAAATTAAAAATTATTAAAATAAAGTATATATTCATTAAAAATATGTAAAATTTTTAAAAAACCTGATTTTAATAATAAATTCTTTTAGATCTATTAACTTTTTATAAAAATTTTTTTTATAATGAAAAATATTTTTATGTTTTAATAATAAAGGATATTTTAGAGTTTTTTATTTTTAATATATAATATATTACTTCCAATAAAAATATTTTTTAAAATTTAAAATTATTAAAATATGAAAGTATATGAGTTTAAATTAATATTTTAAAAATTATAATTTACAATTTTGGTTTCCAAATATACATTTCAAATCCTTTTAATATGTGTTATGTATATGATACCTTTTTAAAAAATTTAAAATTTTTTAAAATAATTTTTTTAATTTAAAATTTTTGAAAAATACTTGTTTTATATTTTCATAATTTTTGAAAGATTTAACCCTTTTTTTTTGTATGAAAACCATATTAAAAATCATGATTAAAGTATTTTTCAAAGTATGTATGTATACCAAAAGTATATGACTAGGATATAAGAGTTATATACTAAGATATAAGAAGTATATAATAGGTTTACAAAGGATTTACAAAATTATATTTTTTACGATTTAAAATGTTAAAGATACAAGTATTTACAATGTATTTTACAAAATGTAATATTTGATATGTAAAATTTACTAAAAGTATACAATAGGCATACAAGAAGTATATAACAAATATACAAAATATTTACAAAATTATATTTTTTATGAGTTAAAATATCAGAAATATAAGTAGTTACAATATATTTTATGCAATATAATATTCTATATGTAAGGTTTACTATAAGTATATAATTGAGATACATGAAGTATAATACAAAAAGTATACAATAAGGATACAAAAGGGTTTATAGAATTATATACAAAGCCAAATTTAAGAAGTTATCTCTACCTTAAGAAATGTATCTATACATATCATGATTACTTGAAGAAATTCAATTAATTTCTTTTGTAGTTTGACAATCACATTCAAGAGTCAATAGCATGATTTAACATTATGCAGGAGAGTACCAGTTTCCCTCCTTGATGCATCAAAATTCATAACTCTTTGATCTCCTTTTATCATTTCTCCATTTTTTCCTTATGAATTCTATCATACATATATATGTGTATATATATAGTCGTAACATGAATTATTAATAGCAAAATTTTTAAATCAAAAGTAACAAGATAGGATTTGTATGAATCATGCAATAATTTTGAGATAATTTGCATGACTCATGATAATGCAAGAGTGATCTTGATCATTTCACTATAATATTTTTGAAAAATGATATTTATATCAATTTTGTGTTCTTCAAATTTTCTTACAGAGTGAGATTAGGATCTAAAAATATCAGCAATACTATTGTGAAAAAGCTCCTTGAATAAGTACTTCAAAAGTTATACAATGAGAATAATAGACAAATTTGAGATGGGTAGCTTAGTAATCAATTTCTACAACTAATTTGATAACTCCAAAGGACAAGAAATTTGACGTTTAAATTCTCTAATTTGTGAAGAATTTAATTAGCTAAACAAATTCATTCACCTAAAACAAAAATTGATTTTACAATAACCATTTGTTTCACCTAATTACTTAGTAATTCTTACTCTGTCACATCTTTCGACTACGTAACATGCTCCCGTAGCATGATTATTAATTCTCTATTAAGAAAATCAATAATCATTCTACAAAGGATTCCATACAATTATGATTAAGTGCAAATATTTTTTTTATTATATAAAATCATGCATACTATCCCTCCACTATATTCAATCCATTATTATACTATCATAATTTTAAGCATCATCATATTTAAAATACACACATCATTATTTTACATATATAAGGATCGTCATAATTTATTACCAATATAATTAATAATATCGTCAAATACCATTAGCCATAATTTTAATTACTGACAAGTAATTTATTTAGATGTTGCATGATTATTGTGGAATAAAAGTCCATTGAAAATCAAACTAAACCATTTACCAAAAAGCTTAGTTGAAATGTCCAGCTACTACCACTAACGTTCTTGCTCTCTGGCTTTGCTTATTCTTATGTTTATCAATTAACAAACGCTAAGTATAAAACTCAGTTGTGCTAATATATTATTTAATGTAAACATAATAATTAAATATCATATTAAACAATTTCATTAACATATTCATGATATAGTAATACAGATAATATCAATTATCCATAATGTATCATTTAATATATCATTAAATGTATATCATATGTCATTTTTATCTTTATAAAATATTCTTACCAATATCTTTACTAACACTTCAATATTCATTAATTATTCATAACTATGCCCCATAACAATAACATCTTTATCAATACTATTATTATCTTCCTCAAGGTCATTTTTATCATTACAATGTCATATCATTATCATTAAAATTATAATATGAATGTTATAGCATGTATGTTATTTTAACATTTATTTGCATGAGTGTAAAAACATCATACCAATTGTGTCAACATCATACTTTCATGAAAAATGCTTATTTATGAGAATGCACTCATGCAATGCATTCTCCCTCGTATTTTCCTGTATCATTTTATATCATATCATTGACTTTATATGTGCACATTGTATTGGAATTTCTTTCCATTTCATATGGTTTAATATAGTAAGAACCACTTCATAATCTTTTCATAAATTTCATGTTCATTATCCTTCCATTTTATTTTCCATAAGAATTTCATTTCATAATATCCAATACCATTCATATAATCATTTTTCTTTTCATTTACTTATTTTTTTTCACCTTCCTTATTTCTCCATGTCATGATATGCCATATTTCATGATAAATGCAATGATGTTTATGACATGTTAATTATATATATATATATATATATATATATATATATATATATATATATATATAGTTATATCATTATTAATTTTATAATACTATTGTATTACAATATCATCGCCCCTTGATCATTTAATGATTTAGGACTTCTAAACTAATTAGCACAAACCTGGAATGTACTTTCCTTTGTTTAATTCCTTTGTTGGTTTATGAGGATTATCCACTGATTTACCTAATCATAATGCAATGTTCATCTTTTATTAATATATATTTTATTGTATCATTAATCATTCTTATAATTATATACCATTATACTAATCAATCGCATATTAATGTCATTTATTTATCATATCATAGCATTAGATAAGAAATCATATTACTATTCATAATTGCATTAACTGTTTAAATTTTTTTTTTCTAAATTAATCATTATATTATTGAAACTGCACTTTTAAAAACCTTTTTAATAATATAAAACCTTCTTTTAAATTATTTCTCAATCAATTAATCAAAATAGTAGTATTATATTTAATTATGTCTTTCTCTTATCCTTATTTAATTAACATAATTGATATTATCAGTCAATATTAACTTATTCAGTATACCTCTTTTAAAATTATGCTCTGTCACTAAATAAATCCAGTGATGTCTTAAGATTCTATCATTATTAATCTATATTATAATTTATCAAAGAATCATCATATTCCTGTTTATAATCAAATTCTATTATCAATTAGTTACTTAATAACTTAATAGTTAATATGTTATTATTGATTTACAACACTGTCATCATCTTAGTACTGCTAATTTAATATTATAACTTAACCAGATT
>CANYBF010025179.1:0-37804 GCA_948192965.1 Dalechampia spathulata | reverse complement strand
TTTATGTGTGTTATAGCACCACTGAGTTTATCTCAGCGTTTGTCATTTGATAAACGTAGGTTCGGAGCACACGGGAGAGCCATCGGGAAAGGAATAGAGGTCGTCAGCTGAGACGGACAGATCTCATTTTGGTACGGGACTTCGGAGGCAAACTCCAGCCTCCTTTGTGTCTGTGTAGCTTGTGTATTTGTAGTATGGCAGTAGTTACGGTTGTATTGTACAGTTATGTACATTTATATAGCTTTTGGTGGTTTGATTGTATACACTCACGTATTGTAAACAAGTTTTAATTAATGCAATACAGTATTGTTTGCTTTTGAATGTTGCATGAGTGTATGGGAATGGATCCCGGGTTTAAATGCATGCTTATCACGTTGTTTCCGCAGTACAACCACCATTAGGCTTAGAGTGGGTCCCCATACGACGAGTTTGCGATGTATCCCTGACGTCACAGTTAGTGGTTCTCTTAAAGGGTCACTGTCTGTGTCGTGGGAGCATGTCCGCCTGGGTATGGGCTGGGTGTGACAAGAGCTTCTTCATCCTCCATTGCCATGAAACATAGTTTATGCTCTCAAATTAAACTTTCGTCATCTAATTCACTCTCATCATCCCAAGTGGCATTGAAAGCTTTCTTCTTGGATGGCTAGATAAATTTTAATCAAAGATAAATACTATTAATTTAATTGGTATTCATTAATTAATAATTATTATATATTTTTTGAGGTATTTATTAAAGTTAGAAAATATCCCATATTATTAAAATATAGATTAACTTTTATAAACTCATATTATAAAAGCCAAACAAACTATATTGATTGAACACACCTTGAAATCCCAAGTGAGGAGGCAATACAAGAATCAAAAAGAGTTGAAGAGAGGGAAAATGGAACAAATGAAATTTATAGTGGTTTAGCCAACAATTGCCTACATCCACTTACCCAAGTAAATAACTTAGGTTTCTACTAAATAAATACATAAAAACAACAAAGAATTCTTCTCACAAGAATTCAATCTCTAGTGTTTTTCCAAGGCTTACACTAAACTCTTACAACAAGTGTTTTTTCCAAGTCTTACACTAAATCTCACTCAATCACAATCCCTTCCTATCTCTTAAAACATAACTCAAGAGAAAGAACAATAAGAATTGGAAACCCAGAAATCCTTTTCAAATGATTTACAACTCAAGAAATCAAGAAATACTAAAAAAACACATAAAAATGTATTTAACAAAGAAAATGATGATTGTAGATTGATTTTCTACCTTTAATAAGGTTAATCTATACTTATATAAGCTATTCTAAGCTTATATGACTGTTGGGGATGCATTCAATGCGAAAAAGAGTCATTATACAATTTTTTCAAAAATGCTGAAAATATATATTTCAACCTGTACGGTTGTACAACACCTTAAAAATGACTAGAAAATAATGCTGAAGCATCGTATGGCCATACCAAATCTTCTGCCAAAATTTTCCACCTCGTACGGCCTCCTGGTACGCCCGTACAGCTTAGGAAACCAAATGGTAAGCCTGTACCAAGCCTTGTACGCTCGTACCAAGCTTAAAAATACTCAAAACTTTAATAATTTTTCTAAAATATTGTTTGTTAACATCAAAACTAAGATCAAGAACCCCTCAAGGTCCAATACACCTCTCTTAAATTTTAATTAATATTATAAGAGGAAAGAGGAATAAGTGAAATGATAGTTTTATCATTTCTATAAATTTATTAAAACTAAAATTTATTAGAACTAATTATTTTTATTATAAAATGATTAGTTTTAAGAAAATAAAAGTTTATTAAATAATCTAAATTTGCTAATACTAATTTGATTTTATTTTAATAATTTAATAATAATGATTTTAATTTATAATAATTGAATTCTATAATAAAATTCTATAATAATAATGATTATTTTTAAAAATATAATGTATTTATTAAAATAACAAAATATTACATATTATTAACATATGATTTAACTTTTTTTAATTACAATCATATATTTATTTAGGATTTATATAAATTGATTATTTAAATTATTAAAGTTTAAAAAATACTAATTATATTAAATTTATAATAGATAATTTATAAAAACTAATTGTATTTTATTTTAATTATCTAATAGTAATAATTTTAATTTATAATAACTAATTTTTATAATAAAATTATATAAATAAAAATATTATTTATGATTTTTTAAAAAATATAAGATTTTTATTAAAGTTATACAAGATCCCATATTGTTAATTTAAGATTTAATTATTTCAAATTCATATCATAAAAGTCAAGTGAAGTAGATTTATTGAGCATATATCTCTTAATTTTTTAACTAATGTTTTAAAAGAAAAGGAGAATAAGTAAAAATGATAATTTTACCATCATAGTATATTAAAAGATAGTGGGGATAAAAGAAACGATAAATTTACCCTTTTTCATAAATTTTTTATTTTCTAAAATATTTAATTTATGTGCTACTAATTATTTTATATTTTATATTATATTCTTTTATTTTTTATCTAAATAAATTTTATTTAAAAATAATTAACTTTATTTAAATTTATTAATTACTAATTATTTTATATTATATTATCTAATTTTTATCTAAATAAATTTTATTTAAAAATAAATACTACTATGTTTACTTGTATTTATTAATTACTAATTATTTTATATTTTATATTACATTATTTAATTTTTTATCTAAATAAATTTTATTCAAATATAAATATTATTAATTTGATTTGTATTTATTAATTAATAATTATTTTATTTTTTATGAAATATTTATTAAAGTTACAAAATAGTTTACATTATTAATATATAGTTTAATATTTTCAAATTCATACTATAAAAATCAAGCAAAATAGATTGATTTAGCACATCTTTCTAAAATTTTGAATTAATATCGTAATAAAGAAGATGAATAAGTAAAACTAATTTTAATTTTATTTAATTATTAAATAATAATAATTTTAATTTATAATAACTAATTTCTATCTAAGTATTCTATTCAAAATTAAATATAAATATGAATTATTTTTATTAGAAATGATTAGTTTTAAGAAAATAAAAGTTTGTTAAATAATTTAAATTTGCTAAAACTAATTCTATTTTATTTTAATACTATAATAATAATAGTTTTAATTTATAATAATTGATTTCTATGGTAAAATTATATGAAAGAAAATATTACTTATTATTATTTTTAAAAATATGAGGTATTGATTAAAGTTATAAAATATCATATATTATTAATGTATGATTTAACTAGTCTTATGATTATTTAGGATTTAAATAATATAATTATCTAAACTATAAAAGTTTTAAAAATACTAATTATATTAAATTTGTAATAGATAATTTATAAAAATTAATTTTATTTTATTTAAATTATCTAATAGTAATAGTTTTAATTTATAATAACTAATTTCGATAATAAAATTACATAAATAAATATATTATTTATGATTTTTTAAAAATATAAAATATTTATTAAAGTTATAAAAAATATTCTTAAGTGAAATCCAGAAACATCTGATAAGCATGAAAAATGATATTAAACAAAAATTTTTATAAGTATATAATGCTTAAATGATAAATATTAATTCAAAATTATAAAAAATGTTATCATGATAAAAAATTTTAAAAATAGAATATGAAATTATGATAAATGACAGGTGAAATAAATTATACTAATGTGTAACGCACACTATCTAGTTTCTTCTAATATCATAAATAGTAAAAGATTAATATATTAATAATTTTTATTTTAAATTTTGTTTTTTAAAAATGAAATTTATGAATTAATAAGAGTAATTTTGGAATATAAATTTAATATTTAACCTAATATGATAAATTATAAAATTTAATATATTTATGACATTTATCAACTATTATTTTGTGAAATCTGATATCTAGCAAATTACCTCTTTATTTTTCTTCTTGTTCTTTCATAAATTAGGAAATTCTTTTCTTTCTTTACTTGAATAATTAAATTTTTGTATATAAAAAGATATAATTTAAAAAATGTAATAGAGATGACACATAAATAAAGTTAGACTTTATAAAACATCAAAAAATTTAATTTATATTAAAATTCAATTTACTTCAATGAATGTGTAATTTATATATCTCTAACGCTCTTTTTTCTTGATTAACCATCTCTTAATAAAATATTGACCTAAATGTATTAAGACCTAAATTACTTTTTTGATGTGTTATGGATGAGTTTAATATGTTATGTCAATCCATCTCTAGATATTTAAACATGAATCCAAGATCATTTAATTATTAAATCTTCATCAACTTTAATATTGATAAAAAATTGATGAGTTTTATCATAATACATAGAATGAGACAAAAATTCAAACATCACAAACCTAACCAATTTATATTAAGGTACATTATATAACTTAACTTGTTTATTTTTATCATAACTAGACTTATATAATGTGTGTTGCACATTAGTATAATTTAATTCACACATCATTTATCATAATTTCATATTCTATTTTTAAATTTTTTTTATCATGATAATATTTTTTATAATTTTGAATTAATATTTATCATTTAAGCATTATATACTTAAATAAAATTTATTTAGATAAAATATAAAATAATTAGTAAATAAATTAAATATTTTAGAAAATAAAAAATTTATGAAAAAGGGTAAAACTTTCTTTTCTTTTATCATCCACCCTATTTTAATATGTAATGATGATAAAATTATCATTTTTATTTATTCTCCTTCTCTTTTAAAATATTAATTAAAAAAATTAAGAGATGTATGCTTAATGAATCTATTTCATTTGGCTTTTATAGTATTAATTTGAAAAAGTTAAATCTTAAAGTAATAATGTGTAATATTGTATAACTTTAACAAATATCTTTAAATAAATTTTATTTAGAAAAAAAAAAGATAGTATAATATAAAGTATAAAATAATTAGTAGCTAATTAATTAAAATTTTTAGAAAATAATAAAATTTCAGGGGAAGGGTAAATTTGTCTTTTTCAATATTCTTATTCCCTCTTTTAATATACTATGATATAAAATAATACATTAATTATAATTAATAAATTTATTTTGTGCACTAATTTATATTAAATAAAACTTTATTTTATTATTTATATTTATTAGATTAATTTTTATATTTATTTTTGAAAGTTTGAAAAAGTAATATTTATTTTCATGTAAATTTTATAATATTAAAGGGAAAGGAAAGGAAGGGTAGACTTATATTTTCATATCTCCTATTTCTCTTTTTAATATAGTATGATAAATAATATAATATAATATAATATATAAAATAATTAATAGGTAATAAATTAAATCTTTTAAGAAATAACAAAATTTAAAGGAAAATATAAAACTATATTTTCCCTTATCTCTCATTCTCTTTTAATAATAAAATTATCATTTTTACTTATTTTCTTTCTCTCTGAAAATATTAGTTAAAAAAATCAAGAGACGTATATTCAATGAATATGCTTCGTTAGCTTTTACGGTATGAATTTGAAAAAGTTAAATTTTAAATTAACAATGTGAGATATTGTATAATTTTAATAAATATCTTGTATTTTTTAAAAAAAATCATAAATAATATTTTTATTTATATAATTCTATTATAAAAATTAGTTATCATAAATTAAAATTATTACTATTAGATAATTAAAATAAAATAAAATAAATTTTTATAAATTATCTATTACAAATTTAATACAATAAGTATTTTATAAACTTTAATAATTTAGATAATTAAATTATATAAATCCTAAATAATTATAAGATTCTGATTAAAAAAGTTAAATAATATGTTAATAATGTGTAATATTTTGTAACTTTAATAAATACCTCATATTTTTAAAAATAATCATAAGTGTTATTTTTTTCATATAATTTTATTATAGAATTCAATTGTTATAAATTAAAATCATTACTATTAAATTATTAAAATAAAATAAAATTAGTGTTAGCAAATTTAGATTATTTAATAAATTTTTATTTTCTTAAAATAATGAGTTTTAATAAATTTATAGAAATGATAAGACTATCATTTCACTTGTTTCTCCTTCCTCTTACAATATTAATTAATAATTCAAAAAAGGTGTTCTAAATCAATTTAATTCCCTTGAATTTTATAATATGAGTTTGAAAATATTAATTTATATTTTAACCATATGAGATATTTTCTAATTTTAATAAATATCTTATAAATATAAAATAATTATTAATTAATAAATACAAATCAAATTAGTAGTATTTATCTTTGAATAAAATTTATTTAGGTAAAAGATTATATAATATAATGTAAATTATAAAACAATAAGTAATTAGTAAATATAAATAAAACTAATAGTATTTATCTTTAAATAAATTTTTTTTGATAAAAATTAGGTAATATAATATAAAATATAAAATAATTAGTAATTAATAAATATAAATAAAATTAGCACTATTTGTTTTTAAATATAATTTGTTTAGACAAAAATAAAATAAAATAATATAAAATATAAAATAATTAGTAATTAACAAAATAAATCTTTTAGAAAATAATAAAATTTCTAGGAAAGAGTAAAACTATCTTTTCTAATATCCTTTCCCTATTTTAATATACTATGGTATAAAATAATACATTAATTACAATTAATAAATTTATTTTATGCACTAATTTACATTAAATAAAACTTTATTTTATTATTTATGTTTGTTAGATTAATTTTTATATTTATTTTTGATAAATTTTAAAAAATATTTATATTTATATGAATTTTAAAAAATAATATTTATCTTTGAATTAAAATTGAAAGGAATGAAAGGAGAGAATAGATTTGTATTTTAACATCCGTTTTTTTTAATATAATATGATTTGTATTTTATTAAAAATGTAATTATTTATGATAAGATATGGAGAGGATTGATTGAAAATCTACTTATTTTGTCTTTTCAATTAAATCAATAAACTAATCCAAAAAATCTATTGAAGAAATATCTGTATAACTCAGTGGAAAATCAATGCAACCTTCATACAAATTGCTTCCTATTTAATTCAAAAGAGATTATTATGGTAATGGATCATGAAGTTACAATCATAATATTATATTATATTAATCTTTTAAAATATATCATTAATAAATCTGCCTACAAATAGAACTCAAATGATAAAGATGTTGTAATATTATATTCAAAAGAGATTATATTCTATTAATCTTTTAGAATATATCATGGCTCAAATTAAAATATTAACCTGAATATATATGTAAAATATTTTTTTTATTGATTTACAAAGGAAAAATATATAAATATTTTTGTGTTTTTTTCGATGAGAGTTACTATAATAGGATAAATTGTAAAATATATTAAATTAATAATAATGGGGATGGGTTGGATTAGATGGGTTTGGGTTGGGTTTCGGGTTTGATTCCCTCTGCACGCCCTTGCCATCACGACCAGCTGCATCTTTGCAGACCCGCACTTGCTTGTTAGCAGCAGCAGCCAGCCATATTTATATTTAAATTATAGACAAAACTAACCCTTCAAAACCAATAAATTTTTTTAAAAAAACGATCGGACTAGTCTACCTCCTGCTGCTCTTACTTTCATCGTAATCTGTTTTTGTCCAATAATAATAGCAATTATTAAAAAATTAGCTTAGCAATCGTGTCAAACAATGGCAGGTTCGGCTACTGGGTCTTGGCAGCCACAGGAAGAAGGGTTTAAGGAGATCTGTGACTTACTTGAAAACCAGATTTCGCCTTCTTCAACTGCTGATAAGTCTCAGATTTGGCAACAACTTCAACACTTTTCGCAATTTCCCGATTTCAACAATTACCTTATTTTTATCCTTACTCGAGCTGAGGTACCTACTTTTTTTGTTTTTTGAAATTTTTATTGGGTTCTATTAGATTGTGTTGATAGTGTTTTTCTGTTTCTGGGTTTTAGTTGGATTGTTGATTGTGGAGTTGATTGGTTATATTCTGGTGAGAGTTTTGGTTTTTGAAGATTTTTATGAGTTGGGTTTTATGGAGTTTTAGATGGGAAGGAGCTACTTTTCATGTCTTCTCAATTTTTATGAGTGAAAAGGGCGGTTAGATCAATTATTTAATTGAATAAAAGATAATTTTTAGCTTCGAGAACTCTTTATTGTTTGTTTGAAGAAGTTGCTACAGAACCTGAGTTGAAGTTACTGGATATTCAAAATTTCTGAAATCGTTTCAAGCCTGACAAGGCAAGGGCATCATATGATTCTTATACTTAATTAACTATAGATTCATTTGCGACAACCTCATCTTATAAAATGCAAGTACCATGGACTAAGATAACTATTGCTTTGTAATAGCTTTTCAGGGCATCTGTCAGAGTTTAGACTATTTTGTAATTATTAGGAACGAGAAAAGTTACCTATCAGCTTGCAGGTCTTCTATTGGTGATGGGGTTACAAGTATTGCCTTATTCTCCCATGAATACATATCACCGTGAAACTTTAGACATTACCTTGCCAGGAAATCAAACATGCATTTGCACTTGATGATTAAAAAGGAATGCCTCCAAATGTTTGCCTTCACATGGACAAAGACATGTATCCTTGGCCATGTCATGTCATATCTGGAGATTTCAATACTAATTGACCTTGTCATGCCTTAGATATTGCGTCTATGGTATACTAAATTGGAATAAAGTCTTAGATGGACATTGTTACTGAACAGTGTTTATGTGCATCCTAGTTTTGGATATTCGCTAAACATGTTTAATTACAACATGACATCAAAACTTTCTAATGTAATTATTCATTTGTTTGAGCTTTTTTTTGGGTACTTGTAATAGGGTAAATCTGTTGAGATTCGACAAGCTGCTGGTCTGCTATTAAAGAACAACCTCAGAACTGCATATCAATCTTTCGCTCCTTCTAACCAACAATATATTAAGTCAGAGTTGCTGCCTTCTTTAGGAGCAGCAGATAGGCATATAAGGTCCACGGTTGGGACCATTATAAGTACTATTGTTCAGACAGAGGGAATTTCTGGGTGGTCTGAGCTTTTGCAGGCTCTTGTAACTTGCCTGGACAGTAATGATCTGAATCACGTTGAAGGTGCTATGGATGCTTTGTCAAAGGTACAACATATGTGATAGAATAAGTAGCTTAGTAGTTGGTGCCCATTTTGGGTGTGAATAGAAAAGATAGTATTGTTTTTTTTGTAATGCTTGGAAAAAGTTATTACATAATTTTCTTAACTGTTATTACCCGTTTATGACCTTAATCTTGCATGCTTGTTAAAATATTTGGATTTATCCACAAGAATAAGGTTGGTTTTACTCGCCTAGTGGCATGTGGATCCTGTTCTCATCAGTAAATGTTAATAGGTTAACTACCTATATATCATGATAAGTTACCGGTGGATGCTTCTCGTTGCCTCAACTATGTCTCATGTCGACCCATGGTATCAAGAAATTGGTTGGGAAATAGGCCCTTAGCATCTTTTCAAAATATTAATGTTGTAACATCTACAGATTGTAGATCCAGTATCTAGCCTTCATATTGTTCAACTTTTCAGGATGGGTGATGGGTTTTGTACCTATGCATATGAATAAAATCTGCTTTCTTTGCTTGGTGTTGTGATATTTACCTCTTTATGATGATGCTTTTTCATACAGATTTGTGAGGATATCCCTCAAGTCTTGGATACTGATGTCCCCGGATTGCCTGATCGCCCAATCAAGATATTTCTTCCTCGATTTTATAATGTGAGATTTGTTGTATCTTGCAGTAGAGTTAAAACTGACATTTTGCTTTATTTATTATATTTTTGTCAAAATAATCATGTGGATAGTCACAAGAAACTTCCATCTCATTCTATACTTTTTGATGTAATTCTACCGAGAGGATCAATTTGACTTGGATTTGCAATTGACAGTTTTTCCAGTCACCTCATAGTTCACTGAGAAAGCTTGCCTTGGGTTCTGTGAATCAGTTCATAATGTTAATGCCTGTGGTAATTTTACATGATATATCTTTTCATCCATTTGTTAATCATTGTTATGTTACCATGTATTGTAACTCTGATATTGTATGTAAATTTTGTGCAGGCTTTATATTCATCTATGAGTCAATATCTACAGGGTTTATTTCTTCTTGCTAATGATTCTAATTCAGAAGTCCGGAAACTGGTTAGTACCCTCTTCTTCCCTAATTTTGATCAGTTCTAATCAACAATTCTCTTGTGTTCCTTTTTTTGTTAAATCAACAATTCTCTGGGAATTAAGTGTCGTAGTATTCTCACAACTAGACTTGGCATATGATTGTTGTCTTTGGTTGGAGTACATTATTTTTTTCTGTTTCTTTTTCTTGTACAAAACAAAAATAAAAATTATTTATTTGGTTAGTCATCCTGTTCCATGTATGGTAGACATTTTTTTTTCTTCAAATGTTTGGTATTATTTTGGTTTTCTTTTTTGCTATATTAAAAGATGAACTTAAACATCTAATGTTACTACCAAGGACTGTTTCCATGGTTCTATTTTTCTAAAAAAAAAATTTCTGTTTTTTATATCTTACTGAATTGAACCATATTGTGAAATGCAATAAGTTTTACATCGGCTTTCATTTGCTGTGATCTCCCTTTTAGTCTGGGCATATGACTAGCTATGCACAAAAAAATCTCATGCATAGCAGACTAATGAAAGCTTTGATGAACTTGGGATTAAGGCTTAATTGAGTTGAATTTTAAATGCTACCATCAAGTACTCAATTTTGGTCGGTGACTTTTATGGTGAGTGTTAAACCATAAATGTTTCTGATTTATATTTTTGTACTTGATGATGTTGTGAGAATTTACTTATTCAACTTTAGCAATTTCAGTTCCATTTTCTATTATGCCGTTTGGCCTCTTTTTTGGTTACTTTCATTGCTACATTTTGGCTTCTGTAGCATTATTGTCCTCATTTTTATTCACAAGGTCAGTTTGCTCATCTTTGCTTTTCTTTTGAAACAGGTTTGTTCAGCTTTTGTTCAATTAATCGAAATCCGACCATCATTTCTAGAGGTGGTTATCTTTTAAAGTTATTGTCTCTTGCATATTCTTTCGAATTATTCCCTTAACCATTTTTCATGTTTTTCTTTTCATTTTTTTTCTCATGTCAAATTTTGAGTTTTTCCAGTTGACCTGGTTTGCAACACTATAATTCAATTTTAACTTCCAGTTGACCTGGTTTTGTGGCTGCATTGGCTGAAATTAACTAAAGCAATCATGGCGGCTGACTTTGTTATCTAGTTCTGTGACAATTTTGTCCGTGTTTTTCTGATGAAACTTTTCACCATTTTCAGCCACACTTGAGAGATGTTATTGAATATATTTTGCAAGTTAACAAAGATGGTGATGATGAAGTAGCTCTCGAAGCCTGTGAATTCTGGTAATCCTCCAATATATGCATTCTATGTACTGTACATATCGCTAGCTTTCTGATTTGGCATTAGATATTTGGTAAAAAGAGTGGGTTACCATGCCAAAAAAGGAATGGTGATTGCCAACTCTCTTTTGTAATATGAAGCTGCTTATTAGCTTTTCTTCTGCTGCTTGCCTCTCTGCTCCAAAGTTACAACTCCTTGTATGACATGTATCTGTAAAACAAAAGTACAAATCAATTGATAGAGTTAAGAACACAATCAAATAATGGAAAGAAAATTGAAGATTTAAGAAAGGAGAAACTGATTGTTTTCCAGTGACTGATAATGTAGTAATGCTTGATAGAAGCTTATAGATGGCGGGAATATAAGATAATGATATACTAAGAAATTCAAATGGTCATGTAGCCCTATTGACCGAGATATAACTCTCCAATGAAGGGATCAACCATGCAAGAGCGTTATTCCCTCACCCAGAAACCAAATTGTACTATCTGACATGCTCTCCTTTCATGGTATCATTAGTTAAACAAGGGCATTGTATAACTGCTTGATACACCTGCCCCTTCGTCATCAGTTGGCTTGCCCTTTTCATTTATGCCTTCTTTCATTCTTCTAGAATAGACCAAAAATGGTCTTGGGCCTAGGCTTGTATCATTGGAACTGCATGCTATCCACTTGGACTTGTTAAATTTGTTGTTACGCAACTTGCATAACTACGTATCATATGCAAATTTATTTTATTTTGTTTCACTATAACCTTGAAGCATGGTATTGCATCTTTCGACTTTGAGATGATGTTATATTCCCATTTCAACATTTCAGAGACAAATTTTGCTTGGAAAAGAAACCAACATAAGGGTCATATTTATATCATTATCTCCTTGTTTAAGTTAATGTTGAAAGCTTTTCTATACTGAATTAGTATATAATCCTAGAAACATTAGTCCTAAACTTGTTCCTTATGTACTTTACTCAAATATATAATGTAAGTTGACTTACTAGTTTTCCCAGAAGGGAAATTGGGCATCTGCATGAAAATGCAAGCAGGCAATCTTGAAGTTATGATCTATGAACAGAAAAAGGAGACAAGATTAGTATAGTTAGGTTTTTAATCTTATAATGATGATTTTCAGTGTATTTTTGGACTATAATCACTGTATTCCTCTTGGCTATTCGTTCCATGAAAGAAACATGAATTTTCCTTTTTTCTTCTCCTTCAAACCTCTTAGTGACATTATAGCAAGTGTATGCTCTTTGTTCCTTTTTTTTTTGTCAAAAATAAAAACTTTGTACTTTCTTTCCTTTCATCTTCGATCTTAAGTTGATATTGATTGGCAGGTCTGCATATTGTGATGCTCAGTTGCCACCTGAGAACTTGAGAGAATTCTTACCCCGTCTAATTCCTGTACTGTTTGCAATTCTTTTTATTCTTAATTTTCTATATTGCATTTTTATTTTCAAAATTGTGCATCTTTTAATGGATCCTTCTCCACATTTTCAGATTTTGTTGTCAAACATGGCTTATGCTGATGATGATGAGTCACTTGTTGATGCCGAGGTTAACATTTTTTGGGCCATTTTTTTTGCTTTGTTTGACTTTTTATAGAGATTTGTCATAATCAAAAGTTCTGAGTTAAATTTCATATTTGCAGGAGGATGAATCTCTCCCAGATCGAGAGCAGGTTATATTCTTCTCATACTTTTCTATTTCTAGTGCTTGAGATTGCTATAGTACCTCTTACAGTCATTTCTTAATGAATGTATTTATGTTATTAATACTTGAAACTACAGGATCTTAAGCCTCGTTTTCATTCATCACGGATTCATGGGTCGGATAGCGTGGATGATGATGTAAGTTTCCAGAACTTTATTATGTTTTTTGCTTAGAGATTCATTATAATAGACATTTTTGTGCTATAGTGGAAATAATGGGCCATCTAATTCTATTGTAATGTTTCCATGGTATTGTGGAATGTTAGGCCATCTACTTGTATTTGAAATTGTCTGAGTAATGGTTTGTTTATCATTGACAGGATGATGATGTGGTTAATACATGGAATTTAAGGAAATGCAGTGCTGCTGCTCTTGATATTCTGTCAAATGTGTTTGGTGATGAGATTCTTCCAGCACTGTTACCTGTTGTTCAGGTACATTTATATTTGTTTTTCAATAAACTGAGGGCTTTTTTCTGCCTTGTCTTTGTAGTTTTGGTTGTGCATTGGTAGGGATATCACCCTAGGGATCTTGTTTCCTCAACTTCTGCTTTCACATTTTGTTTTTATGTTCCTCTTATCATTTTTGAGTAGTACTACTTGGTTGTGCGTGTTGTCTCATCTGACATCATATATGTGCAAGTTGGATATCTTGTAAAATTATAAGGCAACAATTCAATGTGCTGGCATGCTCATGTCAGTTATTGGTTGTGACCACAAAGTATGATTATCATGTTGTGGTTTAAAATACTCTTATCAGTGAGCGATGATGCTCCAGTAAAAATGGCGGGCTTAAGAAGAAAACAGGACATTGAACAGTAGATTATTAGTTCCAGTTGCATCTGGATGGAACTGGTTATGGAAGTTTTTACCTGCTAGCTGTATACTTCATACTGATTCTTATACTGAATTTTCACTCCTCAAATCCGTGCAGGGAAAGCTGTCTGCTGCTGGAGATGAGGCTTGGAAAGACAGGGAAGCAGCTGTCTTGGCTCTGGGTGCGGTAGCTGAGGGTTGCATTCATGGTCTTTATCCTCACTTACCTCAGGTAAATTATGTTATTTGGTGTCTTGTCATCAAATTGAACAGTTAAAAATCAAAATGGCAGATTCCAGGTTTAAGATAACTATTTCAATTATGATGGATTTATGTTTGGTGAAATTTTTCTTAAGTAATTCTAAGTGTAAATACTCAAATGTTGCCATAGGTATGAAAAGACGTTTCCGCCAAATTCCATAACCAATTTGCATAAGTTGTAAATTCTTGTAGTCTTCAGTTGTGATTATCTTCGAGACTTGCCAAGATATGTACAACTTGGATTAGCCTCAAGTCTCACGTTATTAAGCTATGTAGGAATTTCAGGTGCATGTTTCTTTTTCTTTTTGGATAAATTCTGCTTCAACTTGGGAAAAAGAAATATGGTTATTCCAAATACTGTGAAACAGTAGAGATCTGAAAGAATAAAAAATCTGGTGTTGGAGATACAGTATTCTGGAATTTTAAGGATACCATTTGTTGTTGAGAGTTTTCCTTTTGTTGGTCTTCTTGATCTAGTTGTCAGCATGAATTCAAGGCTGAAATGTGTTTTATTTTTCTATATGTTCATTGCATTTTTTTCTTGTTTATTCATGCTGTTTACTAATTTAATTAATGTTCATGCTTTTTTATGATTCTTATATATATATATTCTTCTTCATCTCCATAACCTCCATTTTTTCTAAAAGATTCTAAGTTGCATCCTTTGCAGTTTCTGTGAAAGCAAATTTCATTTCTTCGTTGTTTCTTTGAGAGGTCTTGGTGTTAGAGAGTACTGGTTTGTGATTTTTCTTGTATCAGGCAGTTAATTTACATGCATGCACATATAGGTTGCGACCTGCAGACTGTTAAAATGCAATTTCAGTTGTTTCCTTGAAATTTGTTGAAAATAAAATCATTACTTAATTTTTTCTCTCAGATTTTAAATATTGAATTAGTCAATTGAACATAATATTTTGTTTGTACAGATTGTGGAATTTCTTATCCCTTTATTAGATGACAAGTTCCCTCTCATACGAAGTATTTCCTGCTGGACTATTTCTAGATTCAGTAAATACATTGTTCAGGTATGCTTAGACGTTTGTTCTGGTAAAATAAGTGCATTTGCCTTCAGTTTGGTTCTCCAATATTTTTCTGTTTGAGAGAAAAAAAAAAGAATTTTGGTATCAATGGCCATGGTTTTGGACTTTGTAGTTGACATCTCTCATTTCATCCATCTTAGGAAAGCGGCCATGAAAAAGGGTATGAACAATTTGACAAGGTTCTAATGGGTCTTCTACGGAGAATTTTAGACACTAACAAGCGGGTCCAAGAAGCTGCTTGTTCTGCTTTTGCAACCCTAGAAGAGGTATTCTCATGAAGTTAATTTTACTTCATTTACTTATCTTGGTATATGTTGAATCTCACATCAACTAGGTGAATAAACTGGGTGATAGTTCTTGTCATTTACTTGGATGATCTCCTCCAGAGACTTCTGTTGTGGAGTTGAGCCCAATACAGTTTTTCAAGATAATATTTGAACTCCATGTGACATTTAGTTTTAGAAAAGTATTTTTCAACCATACCTTTATTGTTTTATTAAAATTGTTGGAAAAAAGCAGGTAAATAGATGATTTTTGAAAAACCGTTTTGTGAAAAATGATTTTAAAAATTTTTTAAAAATCAAACAATTAATTCAAAATAATTCAAAAGTGTTTTACTTGGCCTTAAACAACAACGCTGAACACACCCTAGGCTGCCTGTATATGGACCATCCACCGATGTTTAGCTCTGCAAACTTTGTGCTCTGGATGTTCAGTGCTGGGCGTGAGGGTGTGTTATAAATCCTACCTTGACTGTTCAAATTGGCAATTGTCACATCATCAGATGTCTTTTTGGTGAAGTTAGGTTAAATTCAGTTTTTAAGAGTTTCAATTCATTTTTTTGAGTTTAGAGTTGCTTTACTAGATTTTAATTGTTTTATTATCTTTGCAGGAAGCTGCTGAAGACTTGGCACCACGCTTGGATGTTATTTTACAGCATCTCATGTGTGCTTTTGGGAAATATCAGGTTCTTTTCTGGCCTTCCATCTAAGGATAATCTCGAAAGTGTGTTCGTGTGTGCTTTTTTGGCATTTTATTTTTGAATTTGCCCCACACCTTGAGGCACCTTGAATGGTGCAATGCCACTAGGCCATGGTCATGGCGTCTTCAAAATTGAATGATTGGATTTTATAATTGCTGATTCGGTTGTTAAATTGTTATTTTACTTGTGCTTGAACATGTATCAGCCTCTATATGCTTGCATGTTGTTTTATTTACTCATACATGTATTATGCAACCAGAGAAGGAATCTCAGGATTGTGTATGATGCAATTGGAACTCTTGCAGACGCAGTTGGAGCAGAGCTGAATCAGGTAGCAACTTCATGTGCTGCGCTCTTCCTTTCTGCTGCCTTCATCTCTTCTTCTCCCCCTCTTGAGTGTATAGATACGTATTTGATCCAGTTCACTACCTTGATTGTTTTGCAGCCCAGTTATCTTGAAATTCTAATGCCACCATTAATTGGAAAGTGGCAGCAGCTTTCAAACTCAGATAAAGATATCTTTCCACTGCTCGAATGCTTTACATCCATAGCACAGGTAAAAATTACAGTTCTCATTAGGCATGAATTTGTAAAATTCATGTTGGTTAATGTATTGTAAATCAGATGTAATAGCGACTGTAACTTCTAATAGTAGTTTGGGGTACACGATAAATTTTTGGGGTCTCTGACATAGAAATAAATAATCTGTCCAGGCTATTTCATTTGGAAGAATTAAGCTTTATTCTTCTACAATGATGTGAGAAGGCTGTTGTTTCTCTGTTATTTCATCTCATGATGCTAGTTCTAGTTATAGTTGGAATCCAGATTGGGAAACGTATGCTATATTAACTACAGAATTTTGGGTGGTTGATGGTCTCTTGTGTGCGCGCATGTCAATAGAAATCTGCCATTAGCAATGCCAACCCGAGTCCTTCAGCTCAAATGATGGCACATTTTTTTCCTGTTTTATTTTTTGCTTTTAAAATATGGAATCCATTGTTACTCTGTGCTCTCACAATTGAGCTCTTATATTCTTGTTATTCATCAGCAGGAAAACTTTAAAAAAAACTTTCAAATTAATAATTTTGTTATCTATACTTGCAAAATCTAAAGTCCGATTTTCCCTCTCAAATTTTATGTCAATTTTTAATTCACTGTTTTTTGGGTATTAACTGAATTTTTCATGAAAGTTCCGTAGTGTTCAAATTCAATATTATTTACAGGAGTAATGAATCATAATCCTCTAAACAAGTTTTAAACTTGTATCCAAAATTTATAAAATATTGTTTAATTGAAAGTAGCAAGTTAAAAGTCCAACTCTCTTTAGTATGATTCAATCTGCCTGTATTTGGGGACATCTTGAACTTTCATTATCCTTCACATCGTTATAGCTTCAAACATTGTTACAAATAGAATCCTAAAACAATTTAGGGTCAATAATGATGATTTCCATATAGGAATACATGTTTGGGCTGAACATAATCTTTCAGTATATATTCGTTGAGTTTTAGATTTGATCTTGGAAGCAATGAAATTCAAATCATTGGGATCATAAAGCAGAGTTGAATTTCTGTGTTCCATATTTCTACCAATGCATGTACGTTGGTTGTTCTGCTTGCTTGTGGACTTTATTACTAGAGAGTGCCAACGTCTCAATGCTGGTGAATAATGTGTATGTTTATTTCAGGCACTGGGTCCTGGATTCTCTCAGTTTGCTCAACCTGTATTTCAAAGATGCATAAATATCATCCAGAGCCAACAGTTGGCAAAGGTTTGAATTTCTAACCAAATTCAGTATCATGATTAGTACTTATGAGATAGCCATCTGTCATGTCCTTTATTGTATCCATTGCTGCATATGATGTTGATCTATGATTACTTGTGTTGGAGAATCTCACATGGAAAAGATGCGAGGAATTTAAGTCATATATATAAGTGGAGTAGATTGGCACTTGCTACAAGCCAATTGGTTTTGTGCAAGATGAATACCTAATAATGTTTAAAAGGTGTCTGAGGTGCAAGCCGCACCAGGCTCCACCTTGAACACCTGATCACTCAAAAGGCAGGCAACCTCACCAATGTGCTAGCCTTTTTTCCCAAGGCACATTTTTGGTTAAGGCGCACCTTTGTATTTTGGGTCCTAATGTTGCCATCTTCACCACGTTTTCTGGGATTACCACTGCCTATTTAGTCATTCACGTGTCCATTAGTTGTCGCTGGAAATGAGGGTACAATGAAGAAAGGAAAAGCCTAAAGTGATAAAGCCACAGCCATTGGTTTCGATTGAACTTGATGTTGACGGTGAACTCAACACAATTTGGTCACCATCAATGCTACTTGGTCATTGATGATCTTGCCTTTGGTCCTCATTGCTGTCATCTTGGTCATATGTACTTTATTCGTTATTTTTGTCTTTGTTCGCTTTCCAATTTTTAATTTCTTGTATTTTATTTTGATGTTTTTATATATTCTTATTCGTGTTTTTGTAATCTTTTGCCTTTTTTTTAATATTATGCTTTATTCATTTAAAAATATTTTTACATTTTCAGTTACTTGTCTTTAAATTCTTTTATATAGTTTGATTTTTGATCTTTTTTTCAAATGCTTGAATATATTCTTAATATGAAGATGAGTTTGGGTTTTAGTATTTTCAAAAATATTTGCACTTATATATTATTAATTCATTAAAATATATAATATAAAGGCACCAATAGTAATTGTAAATAGTTTTTAACGAAATAATTATTATTATATTAATATATAATAATTTCCATATAATTATTTATTTATGTGAAAACATATGAATAAATTTGGGTTTTTTAATCTGTAATATATTAATATTTTTAATGCATACTATATACTGAAAAAATGTTAATTATAGAGTTAAACTTAGAATTATGATTTAATTTTGTTATATTGTTACATATTCTTTAAATTGGGTAATGTGGCTTGTTAATATAAAGAGCTTTTATCATAAATAATTTAGAAATAGTGTAGAAAAGATAAATTTTTATTATAAAATAATTTTAATTATTTTTTTAAATTTTTTTGTGTCACGTCTCTTTTAGGCACTCCCCTGCTCCTTGTGTCTAGGCTCTAGGACCCTTTGGTGCCTTGATGCACCTTGAACCTTTTTAAATCTTGATACAAACCCCATTTTATGGGCATTGTTGTGAGTTTGGATCAACACCCTCTTTGACACATGGAGTTTTACTGGTTTATTTGCATGATTTTATTTTCAATGTATTTACCATTTTTCAGCACGGTGGTGCAGTTGATATTCAGACATTTCTAACTCCCTACATTGTGTTGCTCATAATCTATTTGATTTATTTGACCTATTTTTGTGTAACATTGCAGGTTGATCCTGTTTCAGCAGGAGTTCCTTATGATAAAGAGTTTGTTGTGTGTTCTCTGGATCTTCTATCAGGGCTTGCTGAGGGTCTTGGCAGTGGCATAGAGAGTTTGGTATTCCTCTCCTTTTATTTCTCTGTGGAAATGACTTCTACATTTAATTTTAGTGAAGAAGAGTGTTAAAGACTTTTTGCTGCTTTTTGGTGATATAATCCAGCAAACAATGATATGTGTTGCCATTCCATTACCTAATGCAACTAAAGAAGTTTTTTCATTAGTTAATTGTTTATACGCTGTTTGGTTCTACTTCTTTCATAATGGGAATTTTTTTTATTTTGTAAGTGTTTACGTGTTCATTCATTTTTTATGTTCATGGTGGGATACCTGTTCTATAGCTACTTCAAGATCATATCAGAGATATAGGAGCCTTTGCACTTTCATTGTAGTTTTCAATGTGACATTATTGCTAAAGTCAATTTCTACTTTCTGCCTTTTCATACAGGTATCTCAAAGTAGTTTGAGGGACTTGCTCCTTCAATGTTGCATGGATGATGCTTCTGACGTTCGACAGAGTGCTTTTGCACTCCTTGGAGACCTTGCAAGGGTATGTTGTGACTTTAGTACTGGCCGAGCTTATGTAAACTCTACTGCCACTGTTGGGATAGAAGCACTGCTCCTTGAAAAACACTGCTACACTACATCTAGTGTCAACAAACTGGAGGCTTGGTTGTGCTTTTTTAGCATCTTTCCTTTTGATATCACCTCTGATGCATGCTATTATCTTATCATCAGGCCTGTGCTGTACATTTGCACCCACGACTGGCTGAATTTCTGGATGTTGCATCCAAACAACTGGTCAGTGAAAACAATTTCCTGATTTACATTATAATCGACTGGCTATATACTTACCTGATGTGCATTTCATATAGAATCCAACTAATCTCAAGGAAACTGTGTCTGTTGCAAATAACGCTTGTTGGGCTATTGGAGAATTAGCAGTTAAGGTATGTTATCAGCCTTGTCGATTCTTGATGTTTCTTTCCCCTTTTTTGGTTTAAATGCTGTATTAAAGAACCATTTAACTGAATAGTTTAAGCTATGTGTGCGGCCCCAACAACAGTTTTTACATCAACTAAATAGTTAACCCTGTATGCTAATTATTATTAGGCTCGAAAGTGTGAATATGCATGGCATCACCTTACCTTGATGAAATATAGTTAATAAGATGGGTGACTGAGATTGAATCCTAGACTTTTGGCGGTATCTTGTGGGTTATAGAGATGTTGCATACATTTGGGTTTTTTATTAATTGGTTTACTTTGTATCAGTAAAGTTTGAGCATATGTTTTACCAAGGTGGGTCTGATCTGTGTCATGCTCATATCCAATAAAATTAGGCCTTTAGATGTTGTACTTCATCAAATTTCAAATTTAGGGGAGTTGTAATTTCCAGTATGCACTATGGCTATTGCTAAATGCCAGTTGTACTTAGAGGGGATTGCTGAGAATTCCACATTGGTACCAATAAAAAATAACGAACAATTAAATTAGTAGAAGTCTAAAGTTCAGCCATTCAACTGACTAGTAGTTATTTTATAAATGGTTGGATTTGCGTCCATCTCCTTTTCAAGTGTGTCCTTTGCACTCTACAGTTCCTATTGCTCATACCTAATCAATATAATTAATCAATTAATTTGAGTTTAGGTAAGAGTTCGTGAATGCTTAGAGGTGTTGCATAGATATTGAAGTTCCGTTGATCAGCTCACTTTACACCAAAGTTACCTGTGCCATTTAGTTGATTTTTCCATCAATCGCATTCCACTCATATTTATGTGCGATTTGACTCTATCATCATCTTTAAGTGCAATTAGACTTGGACTAGTTCTCTTCATCGAACATGAGTAATCCTCTTCATCTAGAAACACATTATATCAAAAAATAATTTGACCCAAAAACTTTATTAGATGCAACATTAGCAATAGTTTCTCTATCTCTAAATTATGTCTTAAATTTTTCGTTTCTTTCTTTTGATTTTTATTTACCACATCCAATTAATATATGTTTAGGTTCGTCAAGAAATTTCTCCTGTTGTTATGACTGTAATATCCTGCTTAGTTCCCATCCTTCAACATCCAGAGGTAATCATCTCTATTGTCATCTTTTCTATTCATGTTTTATGCCACATGCACCACTATTCAACTACGCATGTATAATTGGCTTTGATATACATGGTGTATTCGCTGAGCAGGAGCTGAATAAATCGCTTGTAGAAAATAGTGCAATCACACTTGGGAGGCTCGCATGGGTCTGTCCAGATGTTGTGTCACCGCATATGGAACATTTTATGCAACCATGGTGCATTGCTTTGTCTACGTGAGTATTGATCCAACTATGTTAGAAGATGGTTTCTTGTGGAAAGATCCATGGTATCATCAAATCAGGAATTTGTTTGAATTGATATATGGCAGGATTCGTGATGATATCGAAAAGGAGGATGCTTTCCGAGGCCTATGTGCAATGGTATGAATTTGCTTTCAAAAGTTACTATCACTAGGTTTGAACTATTGACTAACCCTTGAGCATTCCTCCATCCTTTTCAGGTTCGAATAAATCCTTCAGGAGGTTTAAGTTCACTTGTTTTCATGTGCAAAGCTATTGCAAGTTGGCATGTAAGAATGAAATCACTTTGTCTCTATATCAGTGCTTGAAATTAAAAATTATAAATATGCTTCTGACATATATGCATAAACATAGGAAATAAGGAGTGAAGAGCTGCACAATGAAGTTTGTCAGGTTGTGCATGGTTATAAGCAGGTTAGTTGTACTAAACTTTGGTTGCCCTTTCTTTTAGTAATATTTATCTGCAAGCATTTGCCTCATTTTTTTTTCTTGCTACTCAAGCTCTTGAGAAATGGAATAAAGCACAAAATTAACCCGTAAGTTATTAGTCAATTTTTATTAACACCCAAGTTCTATTTGATGATTTTGGCCTAGAAGCTCTAATTTATTGTCAAATTTGACCTTTGATGTAAAGATAAAAATTAAGTTTATTTATTTTTAAGTGTTCGATATCACTTTTGCATGAGTATTTAGGAAATCATTCAAATTCTTGATGTTGTAAAGGACATTAGAAATTGACGAAATTTATCTTTTGTTAATTTCCTGACAAAAAGAATGATAAAACCAAGAAAAATATTCAGCAAGCATAATAAATGATGACAAAGTTGTAAACATCTTATTAATATTTTCTCAAATTCTAAAAGCAAAATATGTAAAAGTGAGGCAAGATCAAATAGTGATATTAAATTAAGTGCTTAAAGAGGGATGAAGTGAGTAGTATTTTAAGAAAAGAAAGGTGTGTCGATTTTATTTTATATTGCTTTATAATAAAACCATGTCGTTTTAGATTTTTTTTCCACCTGATTGAAGTTTGTTTCCTCATTTACCAATATCTGCTTCATTAAACAGCCAGAATATAATTTAATTCTCTTGCCCATTGTTGCTAAAGGCACAAGCCTTTGAGCCTTAAACCCTTTAAGGCGGGTAATATTAATCAAGCACGCGCATTGACTAGATTTAAGGTGCAAAAAAGGCACTCCTTAGACCAAAATTTTTGTATTTTTATTACTATAAGAAACATCATGCTTACTATTAACATCTTTTGACTTAAAAAATAAATATAATAGAAAAGAAGATTCAAGAAAAGTTATTTTCTATTTCTTCTAATAACAAATGGGTTTAAACATTACAAGAAGCTTTCCCTAACATGTCCTATTTCTTTTCTTTGTGTCTAGTTATTTTGCGTTTTTGCTATTAGAAAAAGATGTTTGTTTGAAGTTATAAAAAAGGGATGTTTTGTTTTATAATGTGTTGTTTTGTGAATGCATGCTTTGAAAATAATTTTTATATAGTGGTAGGAATATTATTTTAAGTATGAAATATTTTTATTTTTATTTATTCTTTTAATTCCAAGAACGTTAATGTTATATGTGATATATTTAATATTGTTATAGGCTTTTATAGCTAAAAATATTGCACAGCTTTAGAACTAGTTAATGGTAGTTATCAAAGAAACACCTTCACCATTACCAAAACTTGCCCTCAAACATAAACAATGGTTAAACCTTTTTTTTTTTTTGAGAACTAGTTATACCAAATTAGTGGTAGTTGCATATCCTATAACTGAACTATCAAGGAGAGTTCCCCATATATATTTTAGAATCATTAGTAAGGCTTTTGGCGACCCTTGTGCTACAATGGCCAAAACAAAAGATCAATCTCATGAGACTGAGCTAACTAGTGGTCATGAACATTTAAATATGTGTACTGCTTCATAAAAAAACAATTAGTACTAGTCACGGTCAATCTAAATGTCTGTCTATTATCCATATTAAGGGATCCTCCATTAGAGGAGCCAAGGCATGTTCATGAATCTGCAATATGGGAAATGGCCAGACTACCAAATGACTTGGGCTGGTGCTTGGAAACTTGAAGTTGGGTTTGATCAAATTTAATTTGTTTGTGTTTGTCATGGACCTCCAAGTGCAAGCCTTTTTTGGTAAGTGACAGTTAACAACTAATCTATGCTAGTTGCACTTAAGGAAAGTGTTAGAGAATGTAAGTCATATGTAGAAAACTGTGAATATTTAGCGGCATGTAAGTGGAAAGTTGTATTTTAGTACAAGTCAATTGGTTTTGGATAAGGGGGATCCCAATTGTATTTATAGGTCTTTTTTGTGAGTTTGATCTAACATTGTATTTGGCTGACAAGTTCCTGTGATCTAGATATGATCTGATCCTCATTTACAGCACTTCCGATACTTTCAATAACAATTTTTAATCTAAACTATTAAATTCAAAACACTTGCTGAAATTACCGTTTCTCAAGTGAATTAAGTAGGGAAGAGAACTTGTAAAGTTGCCAGATTTTTTTCCTTCTCTGTATGACAAAAAACAAAGTAGCCCGTGACAAATTTAATTGCTACTTGTAAGGGCAGTTATAATAACCTCCTACTTTTAATTAGGTTTGCACTATAGTTGACAGGATCATTCACATGCTTGGGTCTGGATTTTATAATGCTGACCTGGCCTGGGTTTTTTGACTTGATTGTTCACTAAGCCTGGTCTGCAGAACTGGCACATGGGCACTTATCTGTACTCATATTAATGTACTATAAGGTGAGCAAGGTAAATTCAGGCCCGCCTTTGACCAGCAAAGTGCCAATCATGCAGTGTTTAAAAAAGCTCTAGGCGCAAGGCGCAAGGTGCAGGCACACGCCTTTATGAGGTTAGGCGCAAAAAGGATAAAACTCAAATAATAAAATTCAAAATAGTTCAAATATTATCTGACCTACTAAATATATAACACATGCTACTTAAATCCATATAAGAACAACCTAAAATATTCATTCAACATAAACCAAAGCAAATAAAAAGTATCACAAACATAGAAAACATAACAATCTGTTGTGGCTCAATTAGTGACTTCACTTTTCTTTTTTTTTTTTTTCCCCTCCCTGGTGGTGGCGCACGGAAACTCCTATTTTTATCACTCCTTTTCTTTTGGCCAAAAGAGCTGTTTTTCTTTCTAATTTTTGAATGATGGTGGACGAAAGTGAGTGAAATTTAGGGTTTAATAGATTAATTGGGCCTTTGAATTCATTTTGGCCCATTTCAAAATTATTGGAGCCTAGGTGTGCGCCTGTCGCCTAACTTGAGGCGCACCTATTCCTTAAAAGGCATGCGCTTCAACAAGCTTACCCGCCTTTCGTATAATAAAGCCCTAGCCTAAACACCTGGAGAGCCTAGCGCCTGAGGTGCGCTTTTGTAAACATAGCAATCATGGCCAGTTATTGAGCTGGATTGAATTAGATGAAAACTCTCATGCCTAAGCCTTGTACTTTGGTGACTGATTGAAGTGGATCCATGGATTTAATGACAGGTTACAACCATATGATAACTGTTATTGTGTAGTAGCTCCTGTAGAAAGTCTCAAGGTTTGGAGGTTTTGGGTCTTTGATGAACTAGGTTACTTGCATATTTACTCTGTTTCCATAGATTTAATTTTTCCATTTGTTTTTTGGTATATTTGAAGTCATTGAAATAATCGATGCTCTGCAAGTGTGGTCAGTGTATGTAAAAATTGCATAACGGATAAGACCCACAAAGCTTTCCGTATCAGTAGTTGGTTACGTATGTCATGTTCATTAACACAGAGGTGCATCTATTTGTGGGCTCACAGAGTTGGTATGTTCTGCATTCATGTAAATAATTGGTTCGTGTGTGTGAATAATTAATGCATCCCCAATTATATCAGCATCAGTCGTTGATAATAGTGATGTAATTTTTTTGCCTCATTCTTAATGATTCAAATTTTGCGCTCGTATATCCGAAGTTTATGTATTTCATGCATAAAAGAAACGATTTTGAATGGTAAGTGTGAAAGAAAGCAAAATTCTCAACGCCAAACCTTATGTTTTTCTGCGTTACTATTGCAGATGCTTAGAAATGGATGGGACCAGTATATGTCTGCCTTGGAGCCCCCTGTGAAGGAGAGACTTTCAAAATATCAAGTGTAATTGTTCCGGTTTCCTCCATTGGACCTTTTCCTCATTGTTTGGGTCTTCTGCATATCTACATCAGCCATGACAATCATCATTTCTGCATTATTTTCTATGATTGGAGCCACAATCAGTGCAGACCCGGGTTTCATGATTGTTTTTCCTTGCAACACTCTACTGGCACTGTTACATGAAGCTTGAAGCTAATTGCACGTCAAAATATTCAACACACTGGCTGTCCAAACAGCCAAGCATGTGAAAATGAAGGTATTGGGATGTCAAAATGGCGAGCAGGGTGCAACTTGCAGGTTTCACAGAGCATTTTTCTTCTTGATAATTTTGTGCAAGAGGGTTGATAATAATGATCTTACTTTAACATTTCGCTTTGTTTCACATTTGGGGCCGGAGTCTTTTTTGTTATTTCCTGTTTCGGTGGATAGGTTTTTGTGTGATTCCCACATATTTTCGATCTGACTTGTTTTGACAGAGTCAAATGATTTGATTAGTGCAAGTTTTTTCACGCCATATATTATTTTTTAAGGTTTGTAATTGATAGTGTAGGGATGGTTCCAGTGTCTTAGTTTAAAATCAGATTGGGGTGGTACAGTCAAAATCATTTTGCACTTGACATTGTATCTTAATACTATACATTATATTAAATCAATATTTTGTTTGGATTCAGATAAATTTTGCCATTTTATGCAAAATTCAAGGAGCTTGTTGAAGAAATTTTATGCTAAATCAGTGAATTCCTGGTAGGATTAACATGTTCTATTAATATTGTCATGTCATCTCATGTTTGTCCTAATCTAACCTCTCTATTGCACGATATGTCCAACCTGAGTTTTGTCGATTTGGTCAAAATCATTGTGGCTTTGATATTGTTATAAGCAGCTGTATTTTGTTGATTATCAGTTTTACAATTAAATTGTATTAAGGTCTATAACCGTCGAATCCTATTTTGATCTTGTATTAATGAATTCAAGAGATGAAAGGAATCTTTTACGAAAGGGGAAATCAGAACTATTTATTGGTGGTTTCGATTTATTATCATTGTGTAATTGAAATCTTTTGTGGCATGCGAGGAAGGTTCATTGCCACATTAATTAAAATCTTTAACATAAGCTTTTAGATACAACCAGAAACACGTTAATAAAACTCTTGCTCCTTTAAAGAAATCATCTATAAACACACCTATTCTGAATGCATTAAGACATTAAAGCTGAGACAGATACTATATATTGAAACCCTTTGTGTTTCTGTTTACAACCAAATTGTTCAACATCAACTCTAAACCACCGTGCTCAATTCTGTACAAAAGTCTAGCTTCCCAGTTCCCAGACAACATGTTCAAGTCCAAGTGTATGTAATAAAAATCCTTCAACTAGGAAACGATCTCCTGCGAAACCCAAGCACCATGGAAAAACTTCGAATCTGTGTAGTCTTGTATCACGCAGGCCTCCTTAAAAGCAACGCTAAGAGATAGCACAGGACAGAGTCCACTGATGCTAAGGCAACGATGAGGAATGCCACAATAACAAGAGTGAGGGTTGCAGTCTTCAGCTGTATACCGTAAATAATAAAATTTTACGACTCTTGCTCATAATCTCTTGAAAGCAAAGCCAAACTCCAATACAATGTTAATCGTCAATCAAAACTAGAATGGTTATGTACCGTGCTTTGGAAGCTTGGCCATTCTATGTATTTTAGCTGACCGGGCTGTTCAACAAGGAATATAAATAGGGATTTCACAGCCCTGAAAAGAATAAGACATAATTTCATGAGCATTAACAGCATCCTTTCCTTCGTATGAAAAAAAGATCATATAACAGTCCATTAACAAAAGGAAAGAAAGAAAGAAATTCATATGGAGATTATAGTTTACCATATGACTTCCTTGATAAGGCTAAGCCAAAAAGGTTCTTCAGGCAAGTCATATTTATAAGTCAACTGATAATCGTCCCTTGCAACAGACAGGCCGTGTTTGACGCTAGAACGCTTTGTTGGAAAATATTGAATTCTCTGTTTGTGAACCTATGAGCATGAATTTCCAAATAATCATGCAATTTCAACTAGAATATACATGTTAATTGGATACGAATTTTCATCTAGAAGAAAAGGCAATTTGATATCAGAAAGAAAATCACCCTTTGAGATAGTTGAATGGAGACATTAAATCTCTCATTATTCCATATTTGAGTTCTAAAAGGTTGTTTGCAACATCTGGTAATACCCAAACCTATATGGAACAAAAAAATGGATTTAGAAAAGGGCAAATTCATAAACAAACACGCAATCCATACTATATGCTTGTTTGTTTGACTCTCATCTCGACAAACACCATAAGGAAAAGTGGAAGTGAAGATGGAAATAAATCATCGCATTCTGAAATTTCAAATCGAATTGTACTTTTGAAGGAAAAATACATTCTAAAAGCGTGAACATATTATGATTTA
This sequence comes from Dalechampia spathulata, assembly GCA_948192965.1. Classification (NCBI taxonomy): domain Eukaryota; kingdom Viridiplantae; phylum Streptophyta; class Magnoliopsida; order Malpighiales; family Euphorbiaceae; genus Dalechampia; species Dalechampia spathulata. The sequence continues at coordinate 9,223 of CANYBF010025179.1, read as the reverse complement.
AACATGTGAATCATAAAACCATACAATGTTCAAACAAGAAAAATAAAAAATATTATAGCACAAGCCGCAAGTAATCCAAGGGATAGCCTACAATACCTTGTAAGGAAGTACTAAAAGGAACGGAAAGGCTCATATATGTTTCAAAAGACATAACCCAAAATCAAGGAAATGAGAAAGAAAAAGCTATATAATCCCATCCCAACTAGGATCAGAAAAGACAAAGCTTAGGGGACATTCTAAAGTAATTTCCAAAATTACTGGAGCCCTCCAATTTCTGCATCTTCTGGATTAATTGGACTCTTTATTACTGAAATTCCATTTGCAGGCTAATGAGAAGGTAACAAATAGGTATACCATGTTAATATTCACAAAGAAAAAAGGAAAAGAAAATCATGAATTGAAGAGAAGGAGAAGGGGACTGACCTGAACAATGACTGGAACATCCAGAAACTATAGTCTCCATTTCAGTTCAAATATTGATTTGTTAATCAATGTTTATCCACTGCAACAACAAAAAAAACACTCAAAAACACAAAAAATAGAAAAAAATCACAATGGAAGGCAATAATTTGCTGAATTACTAAAGGGATCGATACAATTTCATGTCTTTAGCAACACAACATGAAAACGAACCCAGAAAATATGAATTCAAAAATTGCCGAGTTTTTAGTTGTTTGGCTCGGCTCGTCTGTTTTATGATAAGATCAACAATGTATGAGCTCGAGCTCGGCTCGAATATAACATATTCAAGTCCGAATCGTGTCCGGCTCGAATAGAAGAAATATTCATATTCAGATAGAGTCCAGCTTGAGCTAGAAGGTGAGATTGTCGAGCTTAAATTTTTTTAAGGAAAAATTACCTTGATGCTAACAAACCTATTGGTTCTACTGAATTGATGGAGAGAATGAAGACAACCGAAAAACTTATACAAAGAAATTAAACAACATAACTGAGAAAAGTAATGTTAGAGATTATAAGAAAAGGTTTGGATGGGTTTCCCCTTTATAGCTAAAGGATTTTCTTTCGAATCAATCATCAAATTTGGTACGGCAGCGGTAGCCTGTCGGCGTTGGCAGCTCACTGGTAGAGCCTCGTCGTTTACTGAGCGGAGGAAGCAGAAGCCACAGTGCTCAGGTTCGGAGAAAAAATGAGTTATGGATAGAGAGGGAGACAGCGATACCCCTAATTAATTTGAGTGAGATTTCAATTCCAGGCTCTAAAAAAGGTTAATTACATAAAAACCCCGTAATTTTACATATTTCATTACTTATCCTCATATTTTAAAAAATATATAAAAACGTTTTTAGTTTTATTTGGATACTTGATAAATATTTTTTAAAATTTAGTTAATAAATGAGTTGGGTTTAAATCATATAATATTTTATTTATTTAAATTTATTTAAATATATAATTTAAAAATTTATATTTATATAAATATATAAAAATGTATTTATTTTAATGTTAACATAAAATCATTCATAGTATGATACTTTTATTAATAATCTCTTATTTTTTTAAAATAAATCAAACTTGAATAAGGTAAAATTTGATTCAATTTAACTCATTTATACTCTAATATATTTCACTAATCAATTAATCAATAGAATAATATTATATCATTATACTCTCAATTAAAAAAATATTACTATTTTAACACTAATTATCATAAATTTGAAACATCAACATTTCATTACCATAAAATATTTTTGGTAAATATATAATTAATTATATATTATATTTAATTAATATTTTATATAAAATACACATTATGTATTCATTAATATGTGATTAAGCATCATAAAAGTTAAATAAGAATGGATGATAGCATATTTTTTCAAAAGTTGAATTAGTTAAATTTAAAATAAAAATGTAACACATAATTTAATAATTTTTTTACTTTACTGATGCATATGAAAGTCAATTAATATAATATCATTAAATATACAATAATTATTAAACATAAAATACATCAAAAATAATATTATTTGAGATTAATATATAAAAAATAATGTTACATTTATTGGATACTAATTTTAAAGTTTCTCTTTATTGCAGATGTTAATTATTTTCATTTTTTTAATGAACAATCTCTAATCTTTAAAATATTACATGATTCTATTATTTTAAATTTAAAAAGAATATTATTCTATAAATTTAAATTTAATGGTTTAAATTTTTAATTATTTTATTTCATTTTTATTTAAATAATAAAGTATACTTATTTTTAGATATTTTATATTTATATTACATTAACTGACATTATAAAAAATTATTTAATTTTACATTAAGGATCTCTAAAATAAAATAAAAGGATTAGTTGATAAATAAAATGTAGAGTTTACGGATTGGTGAGAGTGTTTAAAATAGAATGAAAGTAAAGACATTTGATTGGAAAATCGTCGAATTGAGACATTTTATAATGTTTTTTGTTGACCCAATGAGAAATTTAAGGCCCTTGGATTAGTAGTTAACCAAGACCTCCCTATCCACATCATAAACACGAACACACCCAATTAAAATACAGCGGCCAAAGGTAAAAATAGTGTGCTTATTATAACATATCAATATCATTTAAGTTAACTTTAATAAATTATAATATGTAAATATATCTAACTAATATGTATATTTATATGTATTATCATATAATAGTATTAATTATTTGATTAATTATTTAAGTTATTGTGCATAATATTTTTTAATTCTAGGAAAATATTATTATTATATGTACTATTAAAAATTTTCATTGTAAATCTTGATAAAATTCTATTATAACACATAATTTTATTTTTATTCATATCATTTAAATTATATTATAAGACATGGTTTTAACTCTTTTAAAATTATATCATTATATATATCATTTTTATAATAGAATTTTTATCTCTTTATAATTTTATTATTATACATATAATTTAAAATTCTATTTTAAAAGTATATTCCATCAATTTACTATGTGAGATATTTTTATAACTTTAATAAAGATCTTATATTTTTTAAAAAATTATAAATAATATTTTTCTTTATATAATTTTATAATAAAAATTAATTGTTATAAAGCAAAACTATTATTATTAGATGATTAGAATAAAATAATATTATTTTTGATAAATAAAAATCCAAAAGAAATATATTTCATTAATCTATTTCACTTAACTTTATAGTATGAATTTGAAAAGGTTAAATCGTATATTAATAATATGAGATATTTTATAATCTTTATAAAGATCTCATAATTTTTTAAAAATCATAAATAATATTTATTTATATAATTTTATTATAAAAATTACTTGTTACAAATTAAAATTATTATTATTAGATTATTAAAATAAAATAAAATTAATTTTAATAAATTTTTAGTTTTTAATAAAATTTTATTTTCTTAAAATCAATTCTTTGTGTTGGTTTTTTATATAAAATTTGAAAATGAAAATTAATTTTAATGAATTAAATTATTAGATAATAAAAATAATTTATATTTATGTTTGATTTTAAATAGAATTATGAAATTAGTTATTATAAATTAAAATTATTACTATTAGATAATTAAATAAAATTAAAATGAATTTTAATAAATTTAGAAAGAACGATAAAATCATCATTTTACTTATTTCTCTTATCTTTTATAATATTAATTAAAAATTTAAGAGATGTGTGCTCAATCAATTTATTTCACTTATTTTTTACAATATGAGTTTAAAAATATTAAGTTATATATTAATAATATGTGATATTCTGTAACTTTAATAAATACATCATATTTTTTTGAAAATAATCATAAAATAATATTTTTATATAATTTTATTATAAAAATTAGTTGTTATAAATTGAAATTATTATTTTTAGATAATTAAAGTAAAATAAAATTAATTTTAATAAATTTAGATTTTTAATAAAATTTTATTTCTTCAAAACTAATCATATATATGTTGTTTTTATATAACATTGTATAATAAAATTAATTTTAACAAATTAAATCATTAGATAATAAAAATAATTTATATTTATATTTAATTTTAAATAAAATTCTTAGATAAAAAGTAATTGTTATAAATTAAAACTATTACTATTTGATAATTAAAATAAAACAAAATTAGTTTTTATAAATTAAAAAAATATTATTTTATTTTATTTTATATAAAATTAAATAAAAAATTAGTATTATTACTAATTAATTTTTTAGATTTATTTTAGATAAGTAAAAGTTAAGTATTTATATTTTACTTTAAATAGAATTCTTTTAAATAAAATTTAATTTTTATATATAATTAGATACAAATAATTATAACAAAAATTAAAGGAGGATAGATTTATATTTTCCCTTATTTTCCCCCTTTCCCTTTTAATAGATTATGATGGTTATAGAGATATGTAAGTATATACATTTGTTGAATAAATCATATTGATGTATTAAATAAAAAATAATGAAATTACATACATACATACATACATACATACATACATATATATATATAGTTACTTTAATAGATTTAATATATATAAGAGATGATTATAAGAAACATAAATTTGATGATTTTAGTAGTAGTAGTAGGGATTTATAACTAAAAAAAATGTTTTTATAATAAGAACTTTAGGTAATAATCAAAATAAAATATTTGAATCTAAGGAATTTGGATATGATTTAAGTCATGTTTAGCCATTAATAGGCATCTTAAGGTAGTAAGTTAGTGGTCGCTTCCAAAGGTCAATAATTGCATCTTGATTAATTACTAAAAGTTTTTACAATGGAACCATTTTTGTATAAATTTGCTAGCATTGTTAGGTTAATAGTTCAAATAATTTAGAAATTAAAAACTTATTAATATAAATGAAGTAATCCTAGAAGATTGAAATCCCTACGGAAATGGCAACACATGTGACGGTTTATAGTGGTTCGACACTAATTTTTGCCTACGTCCACTTTTCCTAAATCTCAACTTAGGGTTCCATTAAAATACAATCAATTACAATAATCAGTCTCACAAACTCTCGATTACAAATTAATGCCCAAACATTAATTACATACCAACTCACAATAGCAAAACCTAATTCTTTAGATGTGGGAATATAATAGAATAAGAGTTTACAATTGTCAAAGACACAAAATACAAGTAAACTTACTTGTTCTTAATGAAGGAAGTTCAAAGGAATAATTGCTCTGCAAAATTAGCCGTTGGAGTGAAAGATATGAAAGTTGTATATATAAAATAACCGTTAGAAAAGGTTTAAAACCTTTTTGCAAAGTCGCGTACGGTCATACCTGTCTTTGTAAGCCCATACGGATTTAAAAATCACTTTACAAAAATGGGAGGGAATTGAGGTACGGTTGTACCAACATTGGTACGCCCGTACCAAAACAATTTTCCTGACAAGCAATTTTTTTACGAGTTCGTGTACGGCCATACCACCTAATGGTATACTTGTACCATAATAGGTTAACTGATAAACCAAATTCCTGCGAGCAATGGTATGCCTGTACCATGCTCAAACAAACAGTATTGATTTGGTACGGTCAGCCGTATGACCATACCACTCATCAAAGAAATTTGGTACGCCCGTACCACTCATAAAATCATACATAAAAATGATAAATAACTTAAATTGACTCACACATGACATACACATCAAAACCTTGGGTCTAACAATCTCCCCCTTTTTGATGTTGGTAATCAATTTAAGTTCAATTTATAAAAACTCATTTAAATGAAATTTTGATTTGAAAAATTTTGTAAATCTCCCCTTTTGTTTTAGAATACATGCCATGAAATTATAAATGATCAAACGAGTATAAAGGAAAGGAGAAAATATAGAAATTAGGGTAAATAAACACTATAACATATGATCATATTCATAAACTAAATCAAATGATCAGAGAGTTATAGATAATTATATACTCAATATAAACAGAATAATATAATTAAAATAAATTATCAAATTTAGTCATAATCAAAGCAAATAACACTAAACAATAATAAAAATAGATCAATAAGATAATAAACTGAATAAACATCATATGATATATATAATATCAAAAAGATGTTCAGTACAATGATAAAATCAAGACTAACATAAAAACATAAAAACATAAAAGAAACTAAAATCTCTATAGTCCTAAGGTCCTAAAAATCATAAAACATATCCCCCTTTGATAACATTAAAATTATCACTGCAGGTCGTGAGGAGGAGGTGGACTCGGTGGAGGAATAACAAAAGGATCTATCATGACGCTGATGGAGTAAAGAGTCTCAGAAGTAGAAGTCTAGAACTCGTGAAAGTTTGCAATGTGCTGAGGAAGTTGCTGACCAAAGGAAGCTGACTGCTGGGTAAGATGTCTAAGTTGCTGATTAATCTGATCAAAATGATGCTCAAATGTATCCAAGTGATCAAGTTGAGCAACGATAACAGCAAGCTGCTAAGAGATAGAATCTGAAGAAGCAGCAGCTGCTGGAGCAGAAGTAGAAGTGGCAGCTAGAACGGTAGGATCAAGGATAGTAGCAGATGAAGAAGATCCACCCGATAAATGATACTGTCATTTGCAACTAAGAGCTACCTGGCGTATGGCATCAGTGGAAGGATCAGAAGGGTCGAGCCACTCTACAGGTGTATCGTTTGGAAGTGGAACTTGCAGGTGCTGACAAATAGCTACAACATACCAGCCGTAGAGAGAGATAGTATCATTGGGAAGGCCTAATGACTGAAGGTGATTGATTCATCATGAAATATACTCAGGATGTATGACAAACTCATCATCAGAAGTCCGCTCAAAGAGCATAGAATGCTCAATGAACGAAAGGTCAAGGTTAGAACCTTTTAATCCTGGTGAGGGGTGAATACCAGGAAAAACATGCAGCTCATGGCAGATGTGATGAATGATAGGTCCAAATAAAATAGCCTTGCCAGGCTGCTTCTGAACACTGACCTTATGGAAATAGGTTTGAAGCCAGCGTCCAGACTATATAGGGCTACCCGTGACCATGCAGTAGAGGAGGATAAGGTTAGGGCCTGTGATAGTGTCATTAGACTCAGATCTCTCAAAAATGAGATAGGAGATTAGTCTATGACAGTAGAAGAGAGTAGGAGATTTTAGACATGATGCCTTCTGTCTAGAAGGGCGGAAAAAGGTGTCGAGGGCGATATCTCTCCAGAAAGCAATACGGTCAAAAATCACAGATTTGGTATTTGAGATGCCATATGTATGAAAACTAAAGAGAGTATCAAACTTAGAAGGAGAAAGAGAGTGATGCCTCCCGAAGAGTCAGAAGTATAGGAGAAGGAGGTAGATAAAGAAAATGTTTGTAGAAACTCTAAAGCTATAGACTGAATAAAGTGATTAGGTACAAATGTGAAGTTTGACCAACCTACATTGGCTAAATATCATAGAACATCATCCTCCAATTCGGTCTGATGAAGGGTAGGATGACACATGAAATGAGAGTGAGAGAAAACCTTCTTACTCAGAATGGAGGTCCTAACTGCCAAAGCAAGGGTAGCACCATGAGGGCCAGAGCCATGATGAACAGTACGTTTGACTCTCCGTGAGGAAGAGTCACCGCGATCACCAGAAGCAGACATAACAGAAATCAATAAATAATAAACAAAAAGTGGATAACGAAGTTAAAAATAAGATTTTTCAAAAATTCGGCAAAGTTACAACGAGTTTTGAAAAACTCAAAAATTGGTACCTGCATGAAAAATGATAAAATTTGATACACAGTACCTAAACACAATCCTAAGAAATAAACTCTAAAGAACCTAAGGCTAAAACAACCTAGAATGATCAGAAAATCAAAATTTAAAATAGTAGTAAAAGGCTATAAAATAGTAAAATTGGAATGTAAAAAAAAAAGAAAATGATAGAGAAACAAACCAAAATGAGGATTAGGATTGCAGGCAATGAAGTTTGGAATGTTGGGAAACTAGTTTGGAAGAGTTTGACTGAGGATTTTAAGAGAAAATTGAGTTGAAAATGAGTGAAAAACTGAAAAATCATGTTTAAAAATGAATTTTCAGGTCATGTACAGGAGTACCGTTAGGGCTTACGGTTGTACGAGCAAAAAATGCCTTGAAAATTCATATCACATACGGGCGTACGAGTGATATATACGGCCATACCAACTAGAGATGTTTGAAATTCATGATTGCGTACGGGCGTACCAATTTTGGTATGACCGTACCACATGACGTACGGGCGTACTGAAATGAGTAATGATCATACCAAACATGACCGTACCAAAAGAGTTTTCTGATTTTTCTTGAAATTTTCAAAGTCCACCAATCACATCTATTTCAAAAATGACCCATCTATCATTCTTAATTCATGTTTGATGAAGCTTAAACATTCTTCACTAAGGGGTTTTGTAAAAATATCTTCCAATTGGTGAGTTGTATCAACAAATTCTAATACAACTTTCCCTTTTTGCACATTATCACGTAGAAAATGATGTTTAATATCAATGTGCTTAGTTCTAGAATGTTGAATTGGGTTCTTAGATAGATTTATGGCACTAGTGTTATCACATTGAATAGAGTTACATAGAACACAGACATTATAATCCCTTAATTGTTATTGAATCCAAAGTACTTGAGCATAACAACAACCGGCGGATATGTATTCAAATTCAGCAGTATACAATGACACACAATTTTGCTTCTTGCTAAACCAAGAAACCAAACAATTGCCTAAGAAATGACAAGTACCAGAGGTAATTTTCCTATCTAATACATTTTCAGCAAAATCAGCATCAGAATAAGCAGACAAGTCAAAAGAATTATTTCTAGCATACTACAAGCCATAATGCACAGTTCTAATCAAGTATTTAAAAATTCTTTTCACAACACTCAAGTGAGATTCCCTAGGAGATGATTGAAATCTAGCACACATACACATAATAAACATAATATCTAGCATAAAAGCAGTTAGGTACAACAAACTACCTATCATACTGTGAGCGCCAATTTCTGCCGGGGCCCAGAGCGAGGCTTGCAAAAGTCACGGATCGGGGACCGCACTTGGAGCGAAAGTGTAGTCTTCCTAAGGGATTCTCTTAGGGAATGATATGGACTCGAAAGAGTCACAAAGGAGTCTCCACCGGATGGTTCCGGATTGGTCCAACCGACCCATAGCATGAGTGCTAGTTAAACCCTTCAGAGATTGGGTTCGGGTGGTGGAGATCTATTCTATGAGTTTCCAAAATCGATTTTACCATTTTAGTTGGGATTAATTATC
>CANYBF010025151.1:0-10429 GCA_948192965.1 Dalechampia spathulata | reverse complement strand
GCTCCAAGAGCCTGGTATGCTAGAATTGATGAGTATTTGCTGAAGTTGGGATTCAAAAGAAGCGTGAATGAAGCTACTCTATATATTCAACAAGATGAGACTAATATTCTTGTAGTTTCCATCTATGTTGATGATTTGCTTGTGACAGGTAGTAACATGCAGCATATAGTAGAATTCAAACTTAAGATGAAGCAGATGTTTGAAATGAATGATCTGGGAAATCTCTACTATTTCTGGGAATGGAGATTATGCAGACGAAGTTGGGTATATTTATTTCTCAGAAAAAGTATGCTTGGGATGTGTTGAAAAGATTTCAATTAGAGAAGAGCAAGTCTGTTTCCACACCTCAAGTTCCTGGATTCATGAAGAAACAGCAGGAAAATTCCACCTCAGCAGATGAAACTCTCTATCGGAGTATGGTTGGCTCATTGTTATATTTGGCAATTACAAGGCCTGATATAATGCATGCTACCAGTGTTCTTTCACGGTATATGAATCAACCTACTGAGACTCAATTGAGTGCTGCAAAAAGAGTTCTCAGATATGTGCAAGGGACTATGAATTATGGGTTGCTGTACAGGAAAAATGTTCCCTTAAATCTACTGGGATTCACAGACAGTGACTGGGCAGGTTCAACTGAGGATATGAAAAGCACCTCAGGTTTCTGTTTTTCCTTAGGTTCAGAAATCGTTTGTTGGGGATCTAAGAAGCAAGGTGTTGTTGCACAGTCCACAGCAGAAGCAGAGTACATTACTACCTCAGTTACTGTCAACCATGCAGCATGGATGAGGAAAATTTTGAAGGATCTGGGATTTAAACAGAAGAAGCCTACTAAGATTTACTGTGATAGTAAGTCAGCTGTGGCTATGATAAAAAATCCTATGTTTCATGGAAAAATGAAACACATTAAAATCAAGTATCATGCCATTAAAGAAACTAAGAAGGATGAAGAAGTCACAATTGTTTTCTGTAGAGGAGAAGACCAAATTGCAGATATTTTTACCAAAGCTTTGTAAAAACAGAGGTTTGAAGAATTAAGATCCAAACTTAGAATGTGTTTGAACTCTTGCATCAAGGAGAAGTGTTACAATCATTGTTCCTTAAATGAATTATGCTGCAAGAGTTATTTTAGTTAATTTTTGTTTAGTTCTACTATAATGCTATCAGTTAGTTTTAGTTTCTAAGTTTATCACGTGAATGTGTGTAATGATAGGATTCTGCAACAGTAATCATATTTTGCAGCAGTAGCAGCATGGGTTTAATGTGTTTGCTTAGCAAACTTACTGTTTGATGTAAAGTTTGATAAGCAACCATAATCATGTTTTTGTATAACTATAGGTTAATAATGAAATGGACGTAGAGCACTTTTGATAGCAAATAGAAGCTGTAAACTCTTATCTCTTGTTTTTCCTTAAGAAACTCTATCTTTCTTCTAAGTTCTATAGCCTTCCATTATAGTGTTCAAGTTTTTTATTCTAACAACCACAAACAAGTAGCAAAATAGAGTGAAATTGTTTATATTGCGTCAGTCAAGCTCATGCCTTCATGGTAAGATTAATTCACTAATATGCTAATAGACCCATGAATTGGTGCAATTGCTCAATCCTCAAATGGCCAAAAGGATTAACCAGAAGGATTTTAAGAGCATCTTTGAGTGCATACTTCAAGCATGTGTAGCTATCTTCATCTTTGCAAACAACATAGATGACTCTTGCGAAGTGGAGAATACGGTTTAGTACAAGAGCTATTGCTGGAAATGCACTTAGTTTCAACATCTCCTCATTTACATCTTTCCATGCATTTACCACCATTATGTTCAGTTCATATTATGATTCCTCCATCATGTTGCTTTATGTAACATTCCACAGCTGAAACTACATGTCCCCTACTTTGCTTAAATTGTATAAATTATAGAAGGATTAATTAAAAAAAATAGATATGTTCTCAAACCTAGAACTCCATTCATAGGCAAGTTACCTTGTGGGTAATAATGTCATTCATGATCCTACAAATAGCTGATACAGCTTCCATAATCTTAGGTTCAGTACACAACCAATCCAAATCCTCCTTCCATCCAATATCTGCCATTCCGAGGAATGATATTACCATTAATAAAGGGTAGATAGAAGTGATTAAACCATTTTGCATGTATTCTTCCACCATTGGGACATGATTTGTATTGAACCATCTGGCTTCCACAAGGTAGGCACTGACTAATTTCTTTGTCTGTAATTTTTCCAAGCAATTTATGATTCATTTTCTTAGAGAATTTAGGAACTGCATTTAGACAAGGCTCGATGATTTGATAGGGAAGAGAAATTTACCAATTTCTTGACATATAACATGCTTCCTAATATGCTTCCTTGGACATTTCTGCTACAAATTCACTATAAAGATTCAACAGTGTCTGGAAAGTCACTTACATATACTCTGGAAGTAGGTCCATCATGTTATCATCAAATATGGTAAGAAACCAATGAATGAATAAGAGAGAAGTTGATACAAATTTATTGATAACTTCAACAAGAAGAAAAGAAATGACTCTAGAAAACCTATAGAAGACTTTGGTGAAGAGCTTAAGTTCTTTAAGGGTCCTATAAGCATCATATGTATCATCAATCATCACATACAGGGTAACATCTTTAGTCAGCATGCTCTACTGATGACAAATTATGGCTCAAAAAATATTCTTAATGGCCAAATATAGCCATCAACCAATCTATCTTGAGCAAAAGGGAGTTTTCATGAGAAATTGAAATCATTCCACCACCTAATTAATGTGAAATGCATATCAGAATACATCATACTTATCGTTAGAATAGCCAATTATGTTTAACATTAATGCTTATATATAAACTTCTAATTTTTTCTCTTGTAATCATAAAAAAATGACTTACTTTGTGATGCTACTTAGTGCTGACTAATACATCTTTTGCGTAATATTGAAGTCTAACTTTGCCAGCTTTAATAAAGCCTCAATTTTCTCCTCATTTTTCTTGTAAATCCAAATGTAATGGCATGCATTTTCCTTTGTTATGCCTATGTGAATAGGCCTTCTTAATGAATGACTAATTTGATTTACAAGAGGTTGATTTGACCAGTTACGATACACTTGAGTTGAGCTCTTGTAAAGGTAAGAGCTTCATCTAGGATATCCTCGCCATGTACGCTAAGGTGTGAAGCTTCATACAAACTTAGCATTCCTTTCAAGTCACCACGTACATCTTCCTTGAAGCTGCCTTTGCCATCTTTTAAACTGTTAAAACATATCTGGAGCCCAAAAACCAATCACAGTAAACATTTTATTCAAATTTCATTCTATGTTCCTTTGGTATATATAAACACAAATAGACCTTACCAGAAGAAACATGGTAGCCTTGTTGCCTTAACAAGTGAAGTTGAAGGGCAGCAGTGTAAAGATGATCATAGTGTTGAGATATGAATCAAAGGGTTGACTTGGTCTTGATTCTTAGATTATAGTTTATTTGTTAATTTTAAAAATTATAATTCTCTTTTTAGTGGCATTTTCTTAGCAGGATTAATTGCTAATAAATATCTTATAAGTGTAGTGGGTCTTCTAAACATTAGATTTTCTGTTTCAGTGTTAGCTTATATATAGGCACCTTTCAATTGTTCTTTTAAGGGTAATTCAAGTAAACAAGAAATAAGAAGCAGTATATTTATTTCTACTCTCTATTTATTGTTATTTTCCTAATAAATTTGCTATCAAAGCTTTATTGGATCTATTGGGCCATAAAGTGAAAAGTGAGGATTGCTTGGATCGCAGGATTTATAGGACTTGATAGAGTATGGGTTTGTTGATGTTCTAGAGCTTGAATTGTTGATGTTCTGTTTATTCTTCAACAAGCAGTTCATGATATTATTTTCTCTCGAATTGTAGCACAAGCACATCAAAGAAAGCCTAGTCAATTCTATAAAAGGAGTATCAAGGTGATTCAAAGATAGTGGTGCTGAAATTGCAATCCCTAAGATGTGTTTTCAAAAATTTGGCTATGAAGAATGATGAATCAATTATTGATATATTATCAAGAGTAATGGCAATAGCCAATCAAACGCGTTCTTATAGTGAGAAAATTTCAGATAAGATAATTATTGTAAAAATTTTGAGAAGCTTGACTCCAAAATTCGACCATGTGGTAGCTGCCATAGAAGAAGCTAAAGATGTCTTGGCACTTTTTGTTGATAAACTAATGGGCTCTCTTTAAGCTCATGAGTCAATGATCAACATATCATCAGAAAGAAATGAAGAGAAGGCATTTGAAGTGAAGGAAATAACCACCAAGCATGGAGAAAATGTTCATTCAACAGGTAAAGGTCGAGGAAGGGAAGGCTTTCGTGGAGGTTTTCATGGTTGTTTAGGTTACTGTAATGGTAGAGGTAGAGGAAGTTTTGATGGGGAAAGGGAGTTTAATGATCAAGGAAACATGAGGAGTAGCATTCAATGTTATCATTGCAATAAATATGGGCATATACAGGTTAATTGTCAGTATAAAGACCAACAAATGAATTTTGTAGCAAAAAATGAAGAAGGAAGACTTTATATGGCATGTGTTGATAGTAACCTGAAATAACAAGATTTGTAGTTTGTTGATAGTGGCTACTCAAGCCACATGACTAGCACTAAATCCTTGTTCCAGGAGCTTGACGAGACACAAAGAATAAATGTGCAGCTTGGCAACACAAAAGAGATGCAAGTTGAAGGAAAAGGCATGGTGAACGTCAAAACTAGTCATGGCAAGGCAAAGGTTTTGGATAATGTTCAATTTATTCATAATTTGGGATACAATTTATTGAGTGTTGGATAGTTGATGGTTGGAGGGCATTCCATTCTATTTGATGATAATGCATGTGTCATTACAAATTAAGAATGAGGAAAAAGAGTTTGGATCAGCATGACTTCAAATAAGATGTTTTCATAAGATGTTTCAAACATGGAGAATTTTTCTCTTGCTATAAGTGCAAAAGATAACTCAATGCTATGACATTTGAGATACAAGCATCTTAACATGAAGGGCTTGAGGTTACTAAGTGATAGAGGCATGGTTTTTAGGTCACCAAAAATTGGCTCAATTAATTTATATGAAGTATGCATTTATAGAAAATAAACTAGGAAGTCATTTCCTATTGGAAACGCTTGGAGAGCTTTAAATTATCTAAAATTGATTCATATTGATTGATGTGGGGTAATGCAAATAGAGTCCTTGGGTGGGAGTCCTTATTTATTGCTATTTATTGATGACTACAGCTACATGAACTAGGTTTATTTTTGAAAAAACGAGTCAAAGACCTTTTAGAAGTTCTAGAATTTCAAGGCTATGGTGGAAAATCAAAGTGGCAGCCACATCAAAGTTCTTTGCATAGATTGAGGAGGAGAGTTTGTCTTAAAAGAATTCAACAAGTTTTATGAAGAAAATGGCATCCAAAGGGAGTTAATGGCTCCTTACACTCTAGAACAAAACGGTGTTGTTCAATGTAAAAATTAAACTGTTATAGAGATGGCAAGAAGCATGCTACAAGCAAGAGGATTATCAAACCAATTTTAGGCGGAAGCTGTAGCAACATTAGTCTACTTATTGAATCTCTCACTAATAAGGGTTGTCATGAATCAAACTCCTTATGAAGCATAATACAAAAGCAAACCATCAGTAAGTCATTTATGAGTTTTTGCATCTATTGCTTATGCTCTTGTAAATTCTCAAGCTTGTCAAAAGCTTGATGAAAAATCTGAAAAATGCATTTTCATTAGTTATTGTACTTAGTCAAAAGCATATAAAATGTATAATCCTCTTAATGAAAAGATCTCAATTCAAAGGGATGTAAGAGTCAACCCCTCCAAATTCACCTACTCATGCTCCCACAATGATTGAAAATTCTTTAACTTCAGCATCACCAAGCAACAATTCCTCTCTGAAAGAATCTTCAGATCAGACACCACAAAAGAAGTACAGGTCTTTGGTTGACATATATGCTTCTTGTCAATTTACTCTTACTATTTTAGACCTTCTACATTATGGAGAAGTAGCTACAAAAGAAGAATGGTAAAAAGCAATGGTGGAAGAGAATCAAGTATCAAAAAATGAAACTTGGGAGATGGTTAACTTACCAGAAGGCAAAAATGCAATTAGCTTGAAATGGGTGTTCAAGACAAAATTTGTAGCAGATGGAAACATATAAAAATATAAAGCTTGTCTTGTAAAAAAAGGGTATGCGCAACAACAAGGTATTGATTTTGAAGAAATTTTCTCACCAATAGCCCGCTTTGAAACTATGAGAATTGTTCTAGCACTAGTAGCATAATTACAATGGCTTATTTATCAGTTTGATGTGAAATCAACATTTCTAAATGGAGACTTAGAAAAAGAATTTTATGTAGCATAGTCGGAGGGATTCATAAAGAAGGACAGCGAAATGAAGGTGTATAAGCTGAAAAAGGCATTGTACGGATTAAAGCAGGCCCCTCAAGCATGGTATAACAAGATTGATGGGTATTTTTAGCAAAAAGGGTACATAAGAAGTGAGAACAAGCCCGCTTTATATGTGAGAAGGGAGGTAAAAGTGATTTCATCATTACATGTCTTTATGTTGATGATATGATTTACACTAGCTCTTCTAATTTTCTTGATGATGAATTTAAGTCTCAAATGATGAGTGAAGTTGAGATGTCAAATACAGGTTTGTTGGACTATTTTCTTAGCCTTGAAGTACATTAAGTTGAAGATGGAATCTTTGTTTTGTAAAGGAAATATGCTAGAGATATTCCTAATAAATTTGGCATGCTTAATTACAAACCAATAACTGCACCAATGAATATGAATGAACACTTGTAGTATGAAGATGAAGCATAAATGGCAAATGTTGGAAGATTCAAAAGCTTGGTTGGAGGATTGATTCACTTATCACACACTCAACCCAATATTGCATTCTTTGTTGGTGTTATTTCCAGGTTTATACAACAACCTTTAAAAGTTCATTATGGAGCATCAAAGTGGGTCTTCCGTTATATTGTTGGAACCATGGAGAATGGAATTTGGTACTCTAAAGTTCCAAATTTCATATTATATGGGTTAATGGACAATGATTGGGTAGGATCGTTGGATGACAAATGAATCATTTTAGCAAGTGATTTCACTCTAGGATCAGAAGTGATCACTTAGAGCTCAAAAAAATAGCAACAGCAACAGCGGCATTGTCCATCTCAGAAGCAGAGTATATTGCAGCAACTTCAATAGTGTGTCAAACTATTTGGCTAAGAAGGGTTCTAGATGATCTTCAACAAGAGCAAAAAGGAGCAATAGAGATATTTTATGATAACAAACCAACTATCTCAATGACTTAGTTGACAAACTTACCAAAGCTTTATCAGAAGAGAAATTATACTACTACAGAAGGTTACTTGGTATCTGCAACTTTGAAGCAAGGGGGAGTGTTGAGATATAATTCAAAGGGTTGACTTGGTTTAAATTCTTAAACTATAATTTATTTGTTAGTTCCAAAAAGTATGCTTCTATTTTTAGTAGCATTTACTAAGTAGGATTAGTTGCTAATAAATATCTTATAGGTGTAGTGAGTCTCCTAAATATTAGATTTTCTGTTTCAATGTTAGCCTATATATAAGCATCTTTTAATTATTCTTTTAAGGGTAATTCAAGTAAACAAGAAATAAAGAAGTAGTACCTTTATTTCTACTCTCTATTTATTGTTCTTTTCCTAACACTTGGTGGGTGCCAAAAATTTTTGCTAATGCCTTTTCAATTTCTGCTTCAAAATGGTAAGCAATACTTAAGAGTTGAATGGCATCCACTAATTGCAATTATGTAATTTTATTATCAGTAGAAGCTTTAAGCATCTCTCAAACTTATTCCTTGAGGGAATCTTCCTCCTCGATCCATGAATTGACAATGTGCAGAATCACAAACTCACTAATTATCATGAATAAATATAACTAAAAATTCATGGTTTGTTTCACTCACTTTTTCTACATATTCCAAACAACATCAACCTAAACATTACTTCCTCCATACAAGTGATGCATTTCATTATTTAAAGTTAACTATATACTTTTTCTCCATAATGATTATGATTAAAATTCCATCGACCTTGATTTTCTTTAAATAATTTCAAAATTCAAAAAAGCTTATTTGGAAAATGAAAGTCATGCATAGCATTTTAAGTTATCTACATCATCAGCCATTTATTCTTGCAGAAAAAGAAAAGGCAATTACCTTAGGATCAAATTGAGAATCATATTAAAGAAAATGATCACCTTAAACTATTGGATGAAAATCGATCAAGTGTTTGTCAATCCCAGAAATAGCTTGCTAAGATATTTTCTCAATTTGTATGCTAAGATTGCTTTTAGTGCCATTAAAAATCTCCATTGATAAAGCGTGGGATGCTTGACTCACAAATTATGAAACACGAGTTTGCTATAAGAGCAATGTTTAATATGTTTGTTGGCTTTTTTCTCTATCAACCCATGAGGTCATTATATACTGCTAATTTTTCAAAGGATATCAAAAATTCAATTTTTTGTATCATATAAGAAATCTAGAATTTTACTTGATAATCTAAAGAGATTATAGTTAAATTTTTTTCCAAGGTAAATTAATAGGATATATAATTATCAATATATTGTATTATTTGAAAAATAAAAGATTTTTATATAACATATTTATAAATATCTATATAATTAAATATACTTGAATTAATATATTTTTGAATACATATAATTTTGCATATATCCAATGTTTCATTTTGTGAGCGCCGGTTTCTGCCTGGCCTAGAGCGAGGCTTGCAAAAGTCACGGACCGGGGACCGCGCTTGGAGTGAAAGTGCAGTCTTCCTAAGGGGTTCCCTTAGGGAATGCTACCGACTCAAAAGAGTCACAAGGGAGTCGCCACCGGATGGTTCCAGATTGGTCTAACCGACCCATAGCATGAGTGCTAGTTAAACCCTTTAGAGATTGGGTTCGGGTGGTGGAGATCTATTCTATGAGTTTCCAAAATGGATTTTACCATTATAGTTAGAATTAATTGTCCTAGGCAGGCAAGCATGCGAGCGTAATTATAAGCACACAACGCGTCATGTGATTTGGCCTTGCACAGTTGCACGTAGAATGACATATAAAGCTATATGGCATTTAGATGGCATGGCATATGCATGTCATGTGATATAGCGATAAAAGTAACATGGCATATGCATGGCATGTGAGTGTGAATGACATATCATATGCATGATATGGTAACCTAATATGTAAGCACATATTATGGCCAATAGCGTAATACCTTATGCGTTAACATTTTAGGGGTTGCGTATCATTTGGCGTATGCGTGGTATATGCATAGCGTATGCATGATGCGTAGGGTGAATGGCATATCATATGCATGATATGTGAAATGATGGATGTCATGGTGTATGCATGTCATGGCATAGTAAATGACATACCTTATGCATGGCATGTGAATGATGTATGGCATATCATATGCATGATATGTATGATGATATAATACATGGAATATGCATGACATGTTATATGTATGACATACCAAATGTGTGGCATATGCATGGCATGTATAGTAGAATGTGCTTGTGTCATGTGGCATGGTATGTGAAATATTATATCATGACATGGTATAATGTATAGCATACCATATGCATGGCATGTGAAAATGATGACATACTATATGCATAACGTGTGAAGTGAATGACATACCATATGTATGGCATGTTAAATGAATAACATACTATATGTATAGCATGTGAAGTGAATGACGTACCGTATGCGTAGCATGTTAGATGATGAATGGCATGGCATAGTGATGCATATGTGAATGTGTATTCAACATAGTATATGTATGGCATACAATATGTCATGCGTTATGGCATACGACGTGGCATGGCATTATGGCATAATGACATATACATATATGCATGGTAAGGGGTATACGTATGCATGATTAGGCGTATCGATTAATTGAGTGTATTGGATTACATATTTATGTATTGGCATATTTACGTATTTATATGTATATGCATATGAAATATAGTATGTTATGGCATACGGTATATGCATGGCATGTATAGTAGTGTATGCATGTGTGTGAGAGTTGGGCGTCCCGGACGCGGGAGCCCTGCACGCTGTTCTGCGTGAAATACTGTGGTGCTTGCTCTCAATGTTGTATCCCATTTTAATTTTGAAAATAACGCATTGAGTTTATTAATGGAGTCGCCACCCAGTTGCTTTTGTCAATTCGATTGAACGACTAGACAACCAGGAAATAAAACCCGGGCCTTCCCGTGTTGGAAAGCGGCCTGAATTTCTTCAGAGAATGGGTTCGGGATTTCAAATTTATTCGTATTCCATCTTATTAAGTTCACTTTGTTTAATTTTAAAGAAAACTCCTAAGCA
>CANYBF010024966.1:0-46488 GCA_948192965.1 Dalechampia spathulata | reverse complement strand
TTGTAATATCTTTGTGTGTGGTATCATATTGGTATTATGATGATATACTTAAGACATGTAGAACATGTATGTTTGATGATCCAATAAGAATGTATATGGTGTATTGATAATCCATATGGAATTACGAGTGTTCTATTTGTCCAAGTTGTTTTATGGATGTGACTTAAGTAAATAAAAAAAAACGAGGGTAAAGATAGATCCCTTGTAGAACAATTAATGAATTCATTGTTTATGGAGTTTATTAACTGTTCTACGGGAGCATGTTGCACCGAGTCCGGGTGTGATAAATGTGACAGGTTCAACTCACAAAGTTCATACTTCTCCTTCAGGTATCGATAAGGGTAAATTGATAACATGTTTATGCTATTCATCTTATGACCCCATATAAGGTCTTAAAATGATGATTTCTCACTTAATTGCTTATGATAGCAACATAGTGAGATTATATTGTAAATGATATTATATGACCATCATTGCTTATGGTCATTAAAGCGTGAGTTATGCGTCATGTCATGAATCATCCATATATACAAATATATTCATGACATATCATACAAAGGATATAAGAAGGAAAAGAAAGTGATATACAGAGTAATATACATTGATAACATACTGGGTCATATAGTTATTATTGATTTCCTTTATGGAATCATATAGTATAGGTTCCTATCATGGAACCATAGAGAAATGTTATGTTCTTACGGGAACCAAAGAATGTTACAGTACCAGTACATAGAGAAATGGATCCAGTACGAGATTATGCACAATCATACAGAAATGAAATTAAATGTTACAGGAAAATCAGAGGGAGAATACTAAGCATGAATGCATTCTCACAAACATACATTATCATTTATACATGTTGCAAATATTGAAGTTATGATGAATAGACATATGAATGTTAAATGTGATGTGATACATAAATGTAATGAATCTTATTTGTAGAGAGCTAAGATACGCAAGTACTTAATGAATAGTAACTTATGAATAGTACTTAATGAATAGTAATGTATGAATAGTACTTAACAAATAGTAACTTATGAATAATATTGTATGTCATATGCGTTGCTTATAATAGTTAACGAGTGATGTAAAATGACATTATATGATACAGTAGTACTACTTATTACTAATTATTATGAGTTAACTAAAATATGTTATTTATGAAATGTGCTCATGTTATTTATTCATTTCATATCACCATTGAGTTTTATACTTAGAATTTATCATTTGATGAATGCAGGACCAGGACTTGCAAGCGAGAGTTTAGTCTGATCGATCTACAGCCAAGGGAAGTTGAGATTTTGAAGAACCTCATTCTCAAAGCAGTTTGGGACCAATGTAACATACTATGTATTGTCCTTATATATGCAACTTATTATATTAACCTTAATGGTAGTTATACTTATGTTATGTGCTATTATTGTGTGTAATATTGATACTGCCTTAATGTGTGAATATAAATAAATAGATCACATAATGCATGAATGATGGATTTATATATATATATATATATATATATATATATATATATATATATATATATATATATATTTATTTATTTATTTATGTTCGATATGATAACGTGTGATAACATATATATATATGAATCCTTTAGTAAACATTAAAAAAAAATTTATGGATCCTTTGTAGTGTAATTAATGATTTCCTTTCTTAGGGGATTATTAATTATGCTATGGGAGTATGTTACACCAGTAACAGGTATGATAGGTATAACTATAGGAACCTCTTATTCTATACGAACTTTTGCACTTCCTTCATCTTCTCAATCTAATACTAAACTACCTTAAGTACAAAATTTTAAACACTTTGTTTTTTCATCTATGCATGAGTGTTATTATCTAAATATATAATTTAAATGCATGTCCCACAATCATTATATCTTAAGGTCTCTTATATGCCCTTTTTCCTTGCACACCTTAACAATCTCATTCTTTTTAAGGTATGAAATGTCAACTCTTTGTATTATGATCACTTAAGATCATCAACTGATATACTTATTACCCACAAGCAATGCAAAATCATGTTCTCTCAAACTTTCCTTTCTTAGATCCTCTACTAGCATCAGCCACATCTTTTGAGTTAGTTGCTAGATCCAAATACTTGAGATTAGGTTTGTCGTTGATAGGGTAAAATATATAAATACATAAGAGAAGTGAAATAAAAGTGTTAAAAGGAATAATATGATAGTAATTCATTTATGGAATGAGTAGTAAGAAAATAAGATGATTAATTTACATTAGATTCAATGGTTTTATACCTACATAACAAGATCTATAAAAATTAAGTATGTTTCTCAATGGTAGGAATTGTAGCCTTTGATGACCTAGATCTAATCATGGAAGAATAAGAAATGTTTATAGTACATTTCACTATAATGCTAGGGAACTCTAGAGATAAAGGATCAATAAGTATAAAATAATCATCCTCAATCACTAATAACTTAGTTATTAAGAAGATATCCTTAAGGGTTAAAAAAGAAAAACCAAATGGAAAGATGGAGGAGTTAACTTTTAGGATCCAAAGTTGCATTGTTGCCTTAATAAGTGTTTACTCTAACTTAATTAACTGGCTAGATATCTCAATTAATTCCATTACTCCTATTTGCATCCAATCATGAGCAAAGTATAGTTGAAGTTGATTCACCGAATCAACCTACTCTTTGTTGGGTCGAGGCCATGGCTTTTTTATGGATCATATCTTCCTAAAGTTCATATGAACATTTAGTAGGTGTAATGGTAAGAAGATGATGAATCTATTAGAGTAGGGGAACAAACCAATATTGAGAGAATGACCTTCTATGGTGTAAGTCAAAGTTAAGAAATCCTCACCATTCTTGAAAGTAAAGGTAATATTAGAGAAATACATAACACAGGGAAACATTATGAAAGAATTTGAGAATTGGCCTTAGGAAGATAGCTTGCCTTAGGATCCATTTTCCTTGGAGCTTTATACCAAAACCTATAGAAGTGATATTCTCCCGATAACCAATATGCTTATTACTCTAAGTTATGTATGGTTCATCCTCTTTAGGTACATGCATTCATCCCTAGGCTAAGTGAATTGACTATCCCATGGATATTTCCTATTGTTGGCAACTTGATAAGCAATAAATGTAAAATGTTAGCTTCCAAGGTTTTTCACTTTTTGTACACTTTAAGTTTCAAATCTTTAAAGTAATTTGCTATATATGGTAACACACCTGTAGTAATAGTAGCTAAGTAACTTCTTCTGACATTATCTCTTTCCTTGATTTTTGGAAGCAACTTATCCTTTCTTTCATTCATAATAGATTTTTTCTGATTAGTAAGGCAAGTGATTTCTCTCACCAATATAATGCATCCTACAACCCTCTTGTAGTCTCTCTCTCTTGTTTATGGAGTCTTATCATTAACCATTAATGTCTTCTCAATCATATCATTGATAAGGATGTTTTCCATACTCTATCCTAGAATCCTAGCCACCTTTAAAATTGCATTTTTCTAGTGAATAAACAAATTATCAAAGATTTTAAAGATTGATGGTCATATGAAAGAGATCCATTATTCCCCAAACCTATTCCTCCTTTTACATTAGGTAAGATTCCTAACCCTTGTACTTTATCCTTTCCTGTTTTATCTCATTCTTATTAACAATGTTTATTTATTTGTAAGTGAATCTTCTACAGTAAAAGGATGACCCTTAATATAAAGATACCTCTTCCTAAGAGAACTAAGGTGGTAAAGACTCTTAAGCCAATCATACAACCTTTTTTAAGATTAAAGTGCATCCTTTCCATGTCAAAACCCACTCTCATTAATAAGAGTGATGAAGAGGAGATTAAAGAGCTAGAGGAAGAGAGTGAAGGTGATACCTTAGAAAAAGAAGATCACCTTATAGATAAAGGTAAAAGCAAGCTATAAAGTTCTTAACTTTTAATTAATCTTATTATGAAATTCTTTACGTTTTACATTAGGTTTGGAAACTCAAGGAGTCCCTTACCTGAATTTTAACCTATCCTAAACCTTAACTGTAACATTTGCTCTTTTATATTTTTTTAGCTTAATAATCTTGTCTCACTTGATGTTCCCAAAATAATTATTATATAGATATCAATGAGCCCTCCTTTCATTCAAAAAGGAAAGGATTGGCGGTTACCACTAAACCAACCTCAACCATAGTAAATCAATAAACTACATTCCTGACTCTTTTTCATCTTACTAACTTTATCATTTTTATTTATAAGACCTATCTTCTATATATTATTATCTCATCATGGAATCTATATAAGAATTAGAATTCAAATTTCTAGTTGAATCTTGATTGAAATGAAGGAGGAGAACATTCCCTTCAATCATCCTTTCTTACATCTTATCTTTTGATGTTTTGGTCTTAAGTGAGAACCAAAAGCATGATTTATTGTCTAACATTGATTGCCTCATAGCTTCTACCATTGCTACTTCAACATAAGAATGCCTAAAATCTTTAAGGATTAAAGTGTTCCAACTTTAAGAGGGCTGACTAACAATTATCAAATAAACTATAAATGTACAAATATAAGAATACTCAATATTAGCAATTCTTAGAAAATAAAGCCAGACATGCTTAACAAGTTGATAATGTTACTAAGGAGCTTGATGAGACTGAAGAAGAGATCAAGGAACTTTAGGATATAATCATCTTCCTTTAAGCTAAACTAAAAACTCTTACCATTCAAGTTTATCATTAAAAGCTAATTATGAAAGAGTAAGTTAAGAGGCCACCTTCTTACTATAACTTCTATGGAGTAGTGATAAAGTATTTGCAAGCCTACAATATGATCATGAGAAGTAATCATGAGAAGGTATGTCCTAATCTAGCCAACATGAAGACATGATGAAGGTGACTGAAAGATTCTGACATCTTTTCTATTTAGACCAGGCTTGTTTTGATACACACTTCATATGTTTATGTAGTTTTAGAATTTGAAATTGCTTTCATATATTATATATTATGGATGTTTATTTGTAACATTATGGACTTTAATATTAGGCATTAACATATTTTGATTGTCAAATGCCTTAATTTATGTATATTTATATCATGCTTCATCATGCCTGTAAGCACCTTGCCTTCATTGATATACTCCCTTAAATAAGTAAATGCATAACCTCTTCTTTTGGAATTCTTGGAGTTTTAACCAACTTTAAAATTTCTTTTATGCTTAACAAACACATTCAAATTAATTCATAACTTGAGGCACTAGAGAGTACCTTATAGCATTTCTATTTCATAGATGGTCGTTATAAACACAAGGTATATGTAATGCCAACCTTACTTTGAGTTACTAATATTCATATTTTACTTTAGAGAACACATGCTTTACAAGAACTTATAATAAGTACCACACTAGAACATGGTGTTTTACCACATAAAGGTATTACTTATACCTCTTTATCATGTTTCCTTTCAAGTTACTTACAACCATGAAATTACTTAATCTCCTTGTGTATTTTTACATGATTCTTTAGACCTTGGTTGTTATATCTCGAGTTCATAGCTTTATCATACCTAGTTTCCTGTTTAGGTATAAGCTCTACTCCCTCTTCTATATTATTACGTTATGCATAGCCTCTTTGACAAGTAATTACCAACTTTCACCCTTGATTTACCAGGTCAAACTTGAAGAGTCTTTAAAAGAACTTACTAGAAGCTTGACTCACCCTACTCTTAACTACTATAAGGTATGTCCCTTTTTGGTAATGACCTGAATTTATATATCATATCATAACATCTATAACCATATATGTTTAATATGGTTGATGATTATAGGCTTAATATTCTGGCTTGTTATTACATTTATATATCATATCACTATAGTTACAACCACCTTCATTTTATATGGCCGATGAACATATGCTTGAAAAACATTCTAGCTTTATTTCACTCATGCCACCATTCCTCAAGCACCATAACCATCAACTTTGCATCTCTTTTGTGCATATCATTCTTACTTTTACCATATTCTTATAAACTTCGATATTGAAATGGCATATGATTACATTGAGGTATAAATTCTAAGACTCCGTCTACTATGTTGGTGTTAGTGTATTTAAGAGCTAGGACTTGGTGATGTATTGAAATTGTAAAATATGACCACCTTATTTCCTAGGATAATTGGATCATGCTTGCTGTAATCATATTGGAAAAGTATTTAAGACTTAACTCAATATATTTTAATAGCCTAATATTAGAGTCAAGTAAAAAGTAAATTCAAACTCCTAAAAACATTTCCTATTCCTTAAAGGTTTATGCTTTTGTTGGATCTCCCTCTAAGCTTACCAACTAATAGGCATTCCTTTTACAACTTGATGAATTTTAAATAATCCTTCCTAATACAGTGACCATTTTCCATATTCCTTATCCTTAAATCCTAGAGGAAGTACAATATTTCATATCAGGTTCCTTTAATAAATTTTTTTCATCCTAACTCTCTTATTGTAAGTCCTTGATACCTTCTTCTTTTATGCTACCATGTTATTGAAAGTTTGTAACCTTTCCTTATTCATAATTTCTAACTCCATCAATATGGCCTTTATATGTTCATTAAGGTTAACATATTATACTTAATAACCCTTAAAGAAGGTACAAGACAAATGGACTAATATATATAGCATATATAGCACTCATCTTAGAAGTATAATAGGCCTATAAGGTTTTATATGGAATTTTATGTCACTCTATAGGATTATCTTTAAGTAACTTTTCTAGAATTTTTCTAAGGATTTTATTGGACGCTTGACATAAGCACAACTATGAAATTTCCATATCCATTTAATGATGATTCATCTATAATAATATGGAAGTATTTTAAATGGAGATTGGAAGATAGATTAGTGAACTTTACTAATCCATGGAAGATTATCTTATGCATGGTAAGCTTAAAGGATTTTTTTATCATGGATTTCAAATTTTACTAAATTGGAATTTATTTTCATCAAAAATTTAACTTTTAATATTATTTAGTGTTTAAGGATAACTTACTCTACAATACTCAAACTGAGGTGATTCAAGATGCATTAGAAAGGTAACAGAAAGATTTATAACTTTGTTTTAAACACAAGTTCAAATTCATAATGTAGAAGTGATAAAGATGTACAAGACTTTTAATTTGACGGTTTGGTTGCCAAAGCATTTAAAGCCTATTTTTACTTGATTTCTTACAATCTAGGAAGCTTTTTTTTTAACTCCTACACAAGTTGAATGAATTTTATATCTATTAGCCAAGAATTATAGTTTCTTAAAGGCCAAGCTTCCTTTAAACCCTAATGAATTATCTCCGAAGAAGCTTCCTAATCCTATTTTATATGGATTTATAATCATAATTAAAGCAAGATTTTTATTTTCTTGTTTTATTTTATTCCTATTTTGTTTTCCTTTTAATTTAAGAAGTTATTTTTAGGCTTAGAATAACCAAATCCTAAACTATAAATACACCCTTTATGATGGTTTGTATTCAAACAATAATTTAACTATCAATATAAATAGATTTTCTTTATATTTAAGTAAGCTTTATTTTTCTTTTTCATATACTAATGTATTTTGATTTGTTTATTATGTTTCAAACTTGCTTTTTAAAATCAATTCTCATATTCATTATGTTTTTAAAAGCTTTTATCAATTAAGTTTTGGTAATTAATGCAAAGGCATTTTGATAAACTGATTTCAACTTGCTTGATTTAAGCAAGGGTAAGGTGACAAATCCTCTGAGCAAAAAAAACTTTAAGTTTAACATCATAAATCCATCTTTATCTTTAGGTGAAGTAATTACCACCTTAGCTCCTCCTGCATTTTTCTCCATATTATATCCATTAAACTTCAAAATCCAGAGTTATGGATATACCTTATAAATAAGAAACTTTACACTTTTAGCTTGTACTTCTAATATTGATTGGTGATCATCTAAAAGTTTGTTAAGGCTTGATCTTTCATTGACTCTTAAGGAAAATAAATGAGTGTGAACTTAGTTAATGCCAAACATCATTTTCTAACTCTCTGAATTATAATTAGCTTGTTCAATATATATTTCATCTAATATATTTAAGATACTGCATTAAACCTAATTATTAATGAGATAATGTTATAACTTAGTATATGCATGATAAAAGTCAAACATAATTTCTTAATTTGAGAGTACTTTTGTTCATTATAAAAAGTCAAACATTCTACTAAGATAATAAATTATCTACTCATGGCCTATAAAGCTATCTTGGGCTAAAAGACAACCTATGGACTTGTTTATGGTAGAAATATAAAGTTCTAGAGGAACTCCAACTTGTTGAGGGACTAAAATAAGAGGAGTCCTAAGTCAAACCTTTCAGAAATGGGTTTAGGTGGTAAAGATCTATTCCCTTAAAGTTTCAACTTCAATTTTTCCATTTTAGTCAGATTAATTATCCTAAGCAGGCATGCATTCATAAGCATGAAATAAGCACACAACGCGTTATAGCATAGCAACAATCATAATAGGTATAACATGGAAAATATGATATGACAATCATGGCATAGCATCATGATATGACAATCATGATGAATAAAACATGATATATGCATGACATGGCATAGGCATGACATGTGAAAGGATGACATGCTATAGGCATGACATGTGAAAAATGACATTACATAAGCATGACATGTGAAAAATGACATGATATAGGCATGATATATGAAAGATGATATGACATAGGCATGACATAATATAACATACATCATAAAATAATGATAAAATGAGCATAGTAGCATGAATGAAAAATTAATAATGGCATGAAGAAAGAGATCAAGAGAGATAAGGGGATACACGATGAAATAAAGCTAAATCATACATGCCAGGGGAAGAAATAAATAAAATAGAGGCTTATTTTATTACAAAGGATCTTTAATAATACAAAAATCTCAGATGTTAAGCAACATCTGCTCTACTCGAGAAAATAGCCTCAAGTAGCATAAGCCAAAATGCACGGATAAAAAATGCAAACAAGTAATAACTATTATACAATAAACAAGATATAGGACATGAATGACCAATTCGATTCCATGTAAAAGCATGAATCAAGGGCCAAATTTTGATGAACATAATGGCAACACTCATGAAACACAACAATAAACATGAGTCACGTCATAAAAATCATGAAAAATAATCAATTTTAGACAAAATCAATTAGAAGCATAATTAGAAGATTTTAAGATCACATGTGGCATCACTTATAAATAAAACAACATCTAATTAAGCTAAACATGTTAAGTGATAAAATAAAACATAATTAAAATGGCATTTAATTAAGAAAACAAGAGAATTAATTGATTTAATAGCAAAATCAACATAAATTGATCATAGTATAATGAAATTGGAGTGCTTTAACATCATTTAAGTGTCAATTAGAGATAGAAAACACATCTAATCCAAGCCAATCACATCAATTGCAATAAACATCAAAGTAAATAAGCATTTAACTTGAAAATTAATTTTGAAGCCAAAATTAATCATGTTGGATCAATGTATGATGAATTCAAATCATTAGGGTTACTACAAAACCACTAATGCTATTGAAAACTTCAACTAGCATCAAAAAACAAGTGAAAACAACTAGGAAATCATGAAAATGTGAGAAAACATATGACTATATACACCGCATATAACATGATGTGTACAATACATAGGCTATATGCACCACATATACTATGATATGCTCTGAATGTAATGTGTAAAAATAGAAAGAAATCATGTTTTTAAATAAAAATACAAATCAAATCATAAATCTTAGCAAATATGTGACTATCACATATCATTCAAGCTAGAAAAAAGCTATGAATGCAACTATTACATTCATGATTGAAGCTAATTAATGAAAAATAAAGCAAAAATCATAAAACCATAATGAAATCAAGAGAAAATAAGAAGAAGAATAGCCATTCCACACTCACCAATAAAGATTAGCTTCTGATCTTGATTCTAAAACATGATTAGGGATTTAAAGTAGGATTAATTAGTCTTTAATCCTAATTAACAACTTAATTAAGTGCTTAATTAAGTGAGAATTGAAATTGATAGAGTTTAGGTACAATTCATCAATTTTTGAACCTCTTTCCTATAAACATATGATTCATATTTACAGGGAAAGGTCATTAGTTGCCAAAGGCAAGCTAATAATGTAGGATTTTGCAAAATTACACATGATATGCATAGTATATAGTGCTATATGCGTAATATATAATGCTATATGTGCAACATATAGCCTAGAAAAAGGCTATATGCGTAGCATGTAGCAAAAACTACCTCTGTGTGCCACCCAATGGGACATTGGGATGTGCGCCCTATGCCTAATAAGCATCAAATATTCCATAAATGCATGGTGACAGATGGAGCATATTAGATTTGTATGGGAAAAGGTTGTACACCATGTGTATATTTTTTGAACATGCGCAGCATTTAGCACTATGTGCTCCATAAATCAAAAAATACATGACATGTGCTCTGCCTTCCATAAGCAAAATGTAACGTGCTCCACATATCCAAAGTACTCATGGGAGGCTAAAATGCATGTATGTAAATAGGGATCAACATCAGGGACTTATACCAAGCCAAATCAAAGAAAACCCAAAGTTACATCACGCAGATGAAAAGTTAGGGTTTACAACCCCTATTTTGAACTAGAAAACCAATTCAGTACCCTTGTTGGGAACTAGAAAACTAAGATAGTTACCTGCATGAATTCCAAAAGCACGCTTGAGAGGGTTACACTTCAAACTCTATGCCCTCATCCTTTAGAAGCTTCTTCTTAGATGTTTCATATGCTCACATGCCTTCTTTGACTTAATCATAATACCATCAATATATAACTCTAATATTTTATTAGTCATGTCATGAAAAATTACATTTATAGTTGATAAATGGATTTGGAATTCTTCAAGTTAAAATATATTACTAACCATTTAAAAGTCTTAATCAAACCTAGGCATCTAAATAAGGTCTTGTGGGTACCTTCATCTACAATCATAATTTGATTATACCAAGAAAAACCATCCATAAATGATAATAACTCACCCTTGGAAGTTGCATTTATTAACATATCTATGATAGGCATGATATAAACATCTTTTAAAGAGCAACATTTAAATCTTGAAAGTCAATACAAATACATAAATTTCCATTCTTTTTAACCATAGGAACAATATTTGAAAGCCATCTTGCATGCCTAATAGGTCATATAAACTTTTTCACTAAGAGCTTCTTAGTTTCTTCTTTTACTTTTAACTCAATTTGTTTTTACTTTCTCTTATAACATTGTTAATAAAGTTAAAACTCAAGTTTGATTGGCAAGTTATATTCCACCACTCCTTGCTAAAACCTAGTATTTCATTATAGTTTCAGGCAAAATAATCCTTATACTATTGTAACGAAGCAATAATCTCAGTCTATAAATTCTCCTATAAAGATGAATTGATGTACATAATCCTTATCTCATTAGAGGAACTTAAGTTCAATTTCTCTAAAGGATTAAGCACCACTAGTTTTACATCCTCAAACTTAAGCAAAGCTTCTCTTCTCCTAAGTCTTCAATATGAATCTCCTCTACTTCTTCATTAAACTCTTCCTTAAAAATCACCTCATCCTCATTCACCCCTTCATAGTCTTCTTCATTTAATTGATCTAATATTTATTATGCTTGTAATTTCAATAAGGTTGAAGTATGATTAGTCATTAATCTTCTCAATAATTATGTCTTGACTCATCAACTTGTAAGGTATGATATCCATTAATTTTAGAAACCCATTAGATTTCCTTTTAAGCTTTTTTACATTATTCTCAAACATGTACATATAGTTTGGACCTTTATTCTTCTTCTTTCCATAAAATTTAATAAGCCCAAAGTCTACTTCATAAAATATGGCATTAATTACATCTAAATATGTTTTAAAAGGTTGATTGTCTACCTAACCACCTCTACATTATTTCATTTCTAAAAATAAATTGGTGAAGGGAAGAATGTATACAATAATTGATATGTATCTAGTCTCTTCCTAATAAATCATAGTAATTAGCATTAGAATTAATAACAATGAAAGTAGAAAATGAGATATTTGTCCCCATGGTTAATTCCATTGGTAAATACCTAAAGTTTTTTAAACTTCTCCATTAAATACTAACATTATCACATTTGTAGCAATGAAGTTATCCTTTATTTGCTCTAATAACTTATATTTAATGGCATGATGTTGATAACTGACCTATTATCAATAAGCATTCTAAAAATAGGCTTCTCATTCATATTTACTTTAATGTATAATGGCTTAATATGCTTGGTCATCTATTCACAAGACTTCTTAAAAACTACTCTCTTTGGTTTGTGGGGCTAGTAAACTTGAATCAAGATACGGATACAACATTCATCCATGTATTCATTAAGAGAATATCCTTTATATGTCTCATGTTCCTTTTACTACATAAACTCAAAAGCAAGGTTACGACATTAATAGCATAATTAAAAAAAGAATAAGGATACCACTAACCATAAAAGATTCATCAACTCCATCTCTTGGTTTATCATTAGCCTCTTCTTTATTTTTCTAATTAAAATGACTATAAACTCCTAATATCTTCCATTACTTTTTTACTAAATTTTAACTTTCCTTGTGGCTTGATCTCTATTTATTACTTGTTTTCAATGACCTTCTACCTCAAAGTCTTCTTCTTTGAGTTTTAGTTAAAGGATAAGGGAATTTCATATGGTTAACAGCATGCCACTCTGCCCCTGAAGGTATTATTAGGGTACCATAAACCTTAGTTACCTCCTTTAAAAGTATGGAATTCTAAATTATTTTTATATTATAAGGGTACTTTCTCTTTTCCATTATCAATTCTAAGGTTTCCATGATCTTGGCTGAATTGATGGTCTATAAGAAATTCTGGCATTACTTTAGGTTCTTAAAGGCATCTGAGGATGTCTTCCTCTTATATACATTAGTCTTCCTCCCATAAAAATATTTTTAAGAACCCAAATCTACCTTCAAAAATTATTTTTATTCTTTAGCTTCTATTGTTATAGTTTCACTTCCATCATTTCTCCTAACCTAACATTCAATAAAGACCACAAAATAAAGTAAACAATTTCTATAGGTAATAAAGGAAAAGGATCCTTATCAATCATCATTATTTATTTCTTCTCATGGAACTTGAGGATCCCTTTATTAAAACAATCCTAAACTAATTTCCTAAAATATCTAACATTCTCCTTTTATAAGAAATAAAAAATTATCTCTTATCTTTGTTACCTTGAAAGTATATTAAGGTTGAGTAGAAGCTACCTATTATTTCTTCTATAGATTAAGAGTTTTCTTCACCAGTGAAGGATAAATATACGAACCAATGCTCATCATATCTACAATTACTACATTCAAATTAGAAACTTCTTAAAAACTATGTTCCCATAGAATATTTCCTATTTTGATTCTCTTCCCTAAAAATATACTCATACATTAACACTTTAGTTGCAAGTTCATGAAAGTCTTTAAATTCCATACCTTGAATCTTTTTTTATAGCTTAATGTCTAAGCTTATTTATGCCATTTTTAAAAACTCTCCCTTAGAGAGAAAAATATTCTACCTATTTCCTAACCTCTTGAACCTAGCAACGAATACATATGCATTTCCTCAAGCTCTTTGAGTAACCTTTAATAGTCCAACCATACATATGTTCAGTTCAACTTTAAAGAGCTTTGTATGAAATTATCTCTTTAGATCTTACTAGGTATAAATAAAATTCTAGGCAATGTAGTGAACCTAAAAACACCTGTAATTGAATTATGAAGCTTAAAATAATCAAAATTCTCATAATTAATTAATTCACCATACTGAATTGTAAATCTAGTCACATGTTTTAAAGTATATTACATATTTCCTTGAAAAAAGAGAAAAGTCTATAATCTTATATCTTTTTGGTTATGAGTTTTCTTTATCCATAACATCAGGATAAGACTTGTGAAATTTTAACTCAATTAATTTGCCTAAGGCCAAGGCCATACAACTCCCAAACCACTTCATGAACAACATTCATGTTTGTCATACCTCTTACAACATTGTGTTGAAAGGCTTAAGGAACGTTCCTATTAAGTATAGGTATTGTTCCTTTTGGTCCTCTCCTAGCTTGATCATTTATATTATAATGATTTGGCTATAAAATAGAGTTAGTATTGATAAAAAAAATTGGTAAGGAAGAGGTGGTCTATCATTTAGACAACCTTGAGGTGTTCTATTGCCATCCTTCTTCTTATGCAAAAGGATGTACCTCTCTTTAACTAGTACTCATGAGGTCTCCTCTATTTCATACAACCTTGAGCAATGTTAGACATTTACCCCAAGTCACCCAGATCCTTACTTATTGGGAGGGTACAAGATTCACCTTTTACACCAAAGTTGAATGGTAAGGGGACTATAGGATATTAAGTTTCTCCATGACCTTGTTAACATTATAACAAAGATTTTTAATAGCTTTACATTGAACTTCTTTCCATAAGTCATTCACATTAGTCAAAACCTTCTCTAAAGAATTATTGATAATTTTTCCTAAAGAGCTGGCTAATACAATCATGCCTCTTCAAAATCTCTTTGATAGACTCTTTAATACCTACCATATATTCCTCATTAACACTTCCTCCACTTATACCTTTAGAGACTTGTTTCTTTAAACTACTCTTGGAGATGAACATTGCTCAAACTATTCCACAATAGGCAAAACATGATCTTTATGTCATATTATTATAAGAATGACCTCTTGGTCCTGAGATCCAACCACATGTTAAACAAAATGATTATTATTTACATTAAAAAGAAATAAACTTTGTACATAGGAAAATAAATTTGACATAATTGAGCTTTGGAATTTGATTTTTTATTGTAATGTGTTTTTGTCAATTAATTCCTCCCTTTGTTTGTGCTAAATTTCCATATTTGTAATGACTTAGAGTAGTTAATAACTAAAAGTTATTCCTTAATCATGTTTACTTAGTTGCTCCATTAAGCAATTTCTCATGCCTCTACCAATTGCGTATTTTACATGTTTTTCTTTTAACCACCTACCTTAACTAATTAACTAAACTACATAAATTAACTAAATTTATTTATTTAATAAAAATTAATTAATTAAAAGTTAAATTAATAAATTTAAATAATTTGAATTTAATAAATTCATATCAAACTTATAAATTATGTTAAAAATTATCATCCCATGAAGATTAAGATTTGATAAGTGCAACTATACTAAAGAATGAAGCATATATGTCACTTGTAACCAATCATTAACTTTTCTCAAATTCACCTAACTTAAACAAAAATGTATTAAAGAAAAAAGAAAGACATAAAAGATTTTCAACTTCTAGCAAATAATCATGAAGGTTAAGTTGTTGTATAGTTCAAAGATTTCCAAGCAAATAAGGAATCATGCAACTAAATCCGTAAAACCTAAAAGAACTTAGAATTTTATTCCCCAAAAAATTATTACAACTAAGATTTGAATAAATCAAATGGTCAATTCAAAGAAGGGTTGGCCTTATATTGCAAATTAAAAATTTTTAAGACTCATGTAAATTATTTTAAATATAAATTGGTTTAAATCTCTAAACTAAAGATTTTTTATACGAAGAATATTAAAACAAGTTATCTTAAAACCATACTTGATAGTACTATATATGTATCATATGTGTTATACATTAGTATGAATTATGTCATTTATTATTTTCATTATTTTCTATAACCTTTTTTCATAGTTTTTAATCCTAATAAAATTTTTATTATTATACATATATATATCTTAAAATTCTATTATTATATATATTATTTAAAACATATTATAACATATAGTTTTAATCCTAATAAAATTTTATTATAACACATATCATTTTTATAATAATATTTTTATCATTTTAAAGTTTTATTATTATACATATAATTTAATATTTTATTACAATACATAACCTAAATAGTTTTGATTATATCTAATTCTTACAATATATAATCATAATATTTGTAATTATCATTATCACATATATTTCTCATTACTTTAATGCTCTTATAAGCTATTCTTTCATGCTTTTTACTTTTAAACATAGACATTTTCGTATAATAATTCATGTTCCTTGCTTTACATTCATCTTATTACATTTTTAGTATATTTCATACATTTAGTTATAGATTTTTCATATTAGAGTATAGTTTTTAGTCTTATACATTTAACCCTTGGTAATTACCTTCCCACTATTATAATTCTTGCATTTTAGCTTCATGGCTTGTGTTTTATAGGTTTAGAAGGTTAATTCATGCATAATTTTTATGATTTTAGGCAACACGAGTTATGTTCAAGGTCACATGACTCATATTGGTTTTGTTAAGATAGGGAAATAGGAACATATTGCCAACATGACGTGTTGGCCTTGGTTGAGCTTACATTCTTAATTTTTTTAGATGACATGAGTCATGTCATGGTGTTGGCCTTAAAAAATCCCAATTCTTACACACGAGCTTAACATGACTCATGTTAAGCATAACATGACTCATGTTGAGTCTTTATGCTATGATTCTTCATGTATTATCACCCCTAATCCTAGCCATTTTATTGAATATTTAAGGGCCATGAAGTTCCACATGTAAAAAACCAATTAGGAGCAGTTTCTCTAGGGTTATAGGAGAGAAACTCAAGGTTTTCATGATCATCTATCATTACATACCTTAGTTTAGGTTTTCCTTTGGAGAGACACATAATTAGGTTTAGGTTTCTTTTATTATTCTCTAATATCTTTTAATCTTTCCTATTTTAATTTCTCTTTAAGAAGTTAAATGAAAATTGAAGGTGCAAGGAAAAGTTTGAAGAAGACCTGAAGAGTTTTAGAAGATAGAAGATTTCCCTTTTCATTCTCTAGCATAATTAAACATTTATGCTTGTAATTCTAATTAGTATTTTATTACTTTATAGTTTCTCTTATTTCATTATGCTTAAGCATTATTTAAGCATAGGGTTGAAGTTTATGTCATGAATAGAACATTATTTTCCATTTTAGGAATCTAATTCTTATTCTTCATATTCTTATGTTGAGATTATTCTTTATGATGTCTGACTTATTAAAAAGGGCTCGTTAACTAGTTTGAATACCAGTTGGTTAGTTTATTGCTTTAAAAGAAGAGTTAATTAAACTAAATGAATATAAGAACACTATTAGGTTAACTGCTTAGATGTAAGAGTTAATTTGATAGGAGGCTTGAGTGTAGTAAAATAGCTTAATCATTAAAAGTAACCTAGCAATCATAAAAGTATATATTAACTTTTCTTAATAGGTAATTAAATCTTTAAAAGAGCGACTTTTACATATAAGCATTGCCTCGATGATTTTTAAACATGGTTGATAATGGATTAGTTATTTTTGCTCTAGCATGATTTCAGCCCTATATTATTATATTATATATATTAAACCTAGTTAACTAGCATATTAGTTACTTTGGATAAATACTAATGAATGATTGATAAATTGTTTGCCTAAATAATCAAGAAAATTAATAGCTAGTACTTAGCCACATTTGGTCCTAGAGCATGATACCTTTATGTTGTACTTGCAATCTATATTCTTGCAATGGTATGAGTTCATACTAAGGAATTATAAACATAAAACTTATTGAATTCATATAAATTTAAATAGTACTAACTCATATACCAATAAGTTTTTTGGTGTCATTGTCGAGGACCAACTATGTATACAACTAATACTAGTAATTTTAGAGTAGTTGACTAATTTAGGATTTATTTTATTTTTACAAATTTTGTTACTTATTTTTGTTTCTTTCTCTTTTTGAGATAGGTACTAAGTTCAACATATAAGGAGAGGCCTTAATGTTGAAAATCTCATGCCAATTATATTAGAAATAGAAAGAGCACTCCATACAAACTTAAAAGCTTAGAGGAAGGCATTAAAGATGGTGAACAACACTTTGAAGGTATATATCATGCCCAATACTGAAGGGATTCAACCAAGCATTGTATGCCCTTCTGTTAATAATAACAATTTCAGGCTAAAACTAAATCTCATTCAGATGGTGCAGAGCTTGCCATTCCATGGATTTTCTACAGAAGATCCAAATGAGCACTTATGAACTATTTTTGAGATATGAGATACCTTTAAAATTAATGATATCACAGAGCAAGTAATAAATCTAAGGTCATTTCCATTCTCCTTGAAGGATAAAGCAAAGTCATGGCTTCACTCAAAGACACTTAACTCATTTGTAACTTAGTTGAAGCTGGCATAAGCATTCTTGCTAAAATATTTCTCACCAGCAAAGATAATAAAGCTAAGGAACAAGATCATGACTTTCTTGTAACAAGAAGACAAGCCTCTACACGAGGCATATAAGAGGTTTAAGGACTTATAGAGATAATGTCCACATCATATATTGACAGAGTGAATGCTAGTTCAGACATTCTATAATGGTCGTCATCCAAATATGAAGAGCATTATAGATGCAATAATAGGAGGAACATAAGGTAGACTCTTCATGAGTCTCAGGTGCTGACAAAATAGATGTTAATAAATTATTATCAGTAGAATAATAAGAAAGCAGGGTTAAGGGAGTGCTCGTCTAGTTCATAGAGTATGGAGGTGATAACTTTGCTGAATGTAAAGTTTGATGCTCTTGTTAACAGACTAGATAAGTTATCAATGAATAATGTGAGTTCCAACCAAGCACCTAAGCCTTCTTATTGTGAATCTTATAGGGTAGCGCATTTTAAAGAATGCTCTTAAATGGTTCAACTGGTTCAAGAAGTTATAGAACAAGTTAATTTTATGCGATAATAGAATTAGAGACAATAAAAAAATAATCCCTTCTTAAACACCTACAATTTAGGATGGAGAAATCATTTAAATTTATCTTGGAGAGATCAAAATCAGGGATAATAGTCTAGCTAGCCTTATATGCCTCCACACATAAGCCAAGCACTAGTTTTTCAACCAAGACTATAATAACAATAGCCTTAACAGATTCACAAGTTCAATTTGGAGCTAATGATGGAAACTTTATTACAGAATCAAAAGGCTCAAGATGCAAACATCAAGTCTATATTCCATGCTGGAGCAACTAGCTACATACAATAAAATGCTAGAAACTTAGATTACCCAACAGGCCAACTCATCTAATGCATACTAGCTCAGCTAGAGGTTAACCCGTGAGAGCATTGTAGTGCTCTTCATTTACAGTTGGAAGAAGCTGGAGTAGGGGGAGAATTTGATAACTTGGTTGATATTGAGGGGAGGGTTGAAGATAAGCTAATGCTAGATATGTTAAAGGAGAATGAAAAGTTGAGGGAAGAGTTGTAACCTCTGTTATCCAAGGAGAAAGCTAAGACTGATATTTGGAAGGCCAACCTAAAGTCATATATCCCACTAATGCCTTTTCCATAAAGGCATGCCAAGGCCAACCTTGATAAGTAATTTGCTAAATTTTTGGATCTAATATGAAAGGTGTAGATTAATATGCCTTTAACCAAAGTTTTGAGGGGTATGCTCACCTATGCTAAGTTCTTAAAGGAAATTGTAAGCAAGAAATGAGAGATTATTGAAGATGAGATGGTAGCCCTTATTGAAGAATACAACACAATTATCCTAAACAAGGAGCTTTTATTAAAGCTAAAGGATCTAGGTTTCTCCATTTCATGCTAGATTGGGGAAGTTATAATTGAAAAGGCTCTTTGTGATTTAGGGACCAGCGTGAGCTTGATGCCTTACACCATTTCAAGGAATTTGAATATGGGGGAAATGGTGGCTATAAGAATGATGCTTCAATTGGCGAATCATTCGATTAAACATCCTCTACGAGTGTTAGAGAATGTACCTATCATGGTAGGGATTTTCATAATTTTAGTTGATTTTATCATCCTAGATATGGAAGAGGATATGAAGATTTCTATCATTCTTGGGAGGCTATTTTTTGCTACTATTGGGGCTATTATTGATGTAAGAATTGGGCATTATCATTATTGATAGGTGAGGAAGAAGTATCATTTAAGTTATCTGACCTGATAAATAATCAATGAAAGAAGAGGGGTCATGTATGTGGCTAAATATCATTGATGAGCTAGTCAATGATATGATAAAAAATGCATTTAGTTCTCATAATGGTCTATTAAAGCTTTGTTTATTAGGGGAATTAAGAGAAGAGGAGAAAACTATAGAGGTGGTAGCATATCTAGAGGTGTTGGATTCGTCACCAAAGTTCAACACATAGAAGCCCCTGAAATAGAAGCACTAGAAAAACTAAGGAAGGCTAGCGAGAAGCACGATCCAGATGCACCCTCGAAGGTAGAATTTAATAAGCTTTTGAGTACTTTGAGGTATATTTTCCTTGGACTAAATTCTATATTTTTAGTTATTGTAAATTTCATGCTTGTTGTAGAAAAAGAAAAATTATTGTTAAATGAGTTAAGGAATTTAAGGAAAGTAATAGGTTATTTAGTTCATGATTTGAAAGGCATTCATCTATCATTATATATGCATCGGATTTTGCTTGAAGATGACTATATACCCACTATAGAATATTAGAGGCGTTTGAATCTTAATATAAAAGAAGTAGTTAGAAAAGAAATTGTTAAGTTATTAGATGTTAGTGTAATATATTCCGTTTTGAGTAGTGAATGGGTTAGTCCCATTCATGTTGTTCCCAAAAAGGGCAAGGTGACTATTGTTAAAAATGACAACAATAGATTAATTCGCACTTGGACTGTCATGGGTTGATAAATGCCCATTGACTATAGGAAGTTAAATAAAGCCATTAGGAAGGATCATTTCCCTTTACCATTCACTAATCAACGTCTTGGGAGGCTAGCTAAACATTCCTACATTTGTTGCTTATATGGCTATTTAGGATTTTTCCAAATCTCTATTCTTCTCAATGATTAGGAAAAGTACATTTACTTGCCTTTATGGAAAATTTACTTATCGGTACATGCCATTTGGTTTATGCAATGCACCAATAACTTTTCAGCATCATATGATATCTATCTTTTCTAATTATATTGAGAATATTATGGAAGCATTCATGGATGATTTCTCTGTGTATGGTGCAAATTTTGATGATTGTTTGAATAATTTGAAAAATTTTCTTAGGAGATGTAAAAATCTAACCTTGTTTTGAATTGAGAAAAATGTCACTTTATGGTTTAGGAGGGTATTATCTTAAGACATCAAGTTTTGGCTCGTGGTATTAAGGTTGATAAGGTAAAAATTACAATGATTAAGAGGCTGTCGCTACCCACTTTTGTTAAAGATATTAGAAGTTTTTTAGGCCATGCAGGTTTTTATAAGTGGTTTATTAGAAATTTCTCTAAAATTTTTAGGCCTCTCACTTACCTCTTATCCCAAGATGTTCCTTTTAATTTCATTAATGAATTTTTGAGTGCATTTAATAGATTGAAAGAACCTTTAGTTTCTACCCCTATCGTTTAACCCCGGATCAGAGTTTGCCTTTTGAGATGATGTGTGATGTCAGTGATTATATCATGGGAGCCATGTTGAGTTAATGACAGGGAAAGGAGTTTTAGGTAATTTACTATGCTAGTAGAACTCTTGATGACATAGGTTAATTACATTACTATAAAAAAAGAGTTATTGGTAATGGTGTTTGCCCTAAATAAATTTAGATTGTACCTTATAGGGTTCAAGGTAATAATTTACATAGATCACTCAATAGTTCAATATCTAATCAATAAAAAAAGATGTTAAACCAAGGTTGATTAGGTGGGTTCTTCTTCTATAAGAATTCAATATTGAAATTAAGGATCAGAAGGATGTAGACAATAAAGTGGCAGACCATCTGTCTCGGATTAGAAGAGGTGATGAATCTTCATTGAATGAGGTGCTTATTAAGGAGGAGTTTCCAAATGAGAGCTTGTATATAGTGGATTGCTCAGTGTCATGGTTTACAGATATTGTCAATTTCTTTGCTTATGGTGTTCTACCACCAGATTGTAACTGGCAGTAGAAGAAAAGGTTTCTCTACATAATCATGAGTTATTTTTAGGATGAACCTTTTCTATTTAAGGAGTGTACTGATGGGTTGATTCATCAATGTGTTCACGATGAAGAATTTTATAGGATCCTGACAGCTTGCCATTCATCTTCGTATGATAGACATATGGGTGGCTATAAAATAACTGCTAAGGTATTATAAAGTAAATTCTATTAGCCAAGTCTTTTGAAGGACACCTATTCATTTGTAAAAACTTATGATGGATGCCAATGAAGTGGCAGACTTGGAAAAAAAACATGAAATTCCTTTGAAAGGGATTCTAGAGGTTGAATTATTTAATGTATAAGGGATTAACTTGATGGGACCTTTTTATCTTTAAGAAATAACTGGTATACATGGATGTGTATAGACTACATCTCTAAATGGGTATAGGCAATTTTGAGTCCAACCAATAATGCAAAAGTGGTGATTCGATTCTTGAAGAAATTCATTTTTAGTTGGTTTAGGACTGTTCATGCTCTAATTAATGATAGGGAACCCATTTTTGTAATAAGCTATTAGAGAAATTGTTGATGAAGTATGGTATTGTACATAAGATGGCCACTCTGTATCATCCTTAAACGAGTGGTCAAGTGGAAATATCTAATCGAGAATTAAAACATATATTACAGAAAATAGTAAATTCATCTCAAAAGGATTAGAGCATAAAGCTAGATGCTGCTCTTTGAGCTTATCGGATAACTTATAAAACGTTAATCGACATAACACCATTCCAATTATTTTAAGGTAAGGCATGTCATCTTCCAGTATAATTGGAACATTGGGCTTTCTAAGCAATCAAGGAGTTAAATATAGATCTTGATAAAGATGAAAATAAAAGGAAATTGTAGCTTAATGAGTTAGAAGAGCTTCACACTATAATATGTAAGAATGTTAAGCTTCATAAGGAAAAAATTAAAGTTTGGCATGATTGTTATATTATAGAAAAGAAATTTGAGAAAGGGCATAAGGTTTTACTTCTTAACTTGCAGTTGAAGCTATTTTGAGGAAAGTTGAGAGGTTGATGGTCAAGTTCTTTCACTATAGTATGAGTTATTCCATTTGGTATATTTGAGTTCAAAAATGATGAAGGCAACCATTTCAAAGTTAACGGTCATTGCTTGAAAGGGTACATCAAGGGGGTTGAACCAAGAAAGGCAGTTGTATATACTTTCTCTACCTTAAACCCATAATGAGGTCTTAAGTTTAAGGTCGAGCTAATGACCATAAAATTAGCATGTTTAATGTTTAATGTGTGCATATTGATTATGATTATGATTTTATTTTTTGCATTTATTATTTTGTTTTCTGTATTTATGTGTTACTTTGTTTGTTTATTTGTGTGTTTATTTATTCAATGGTTTAAGTTTTAAGTTTAGAATGTTAAGGACTGAATAACTATGTAGTTCTTACTTGTTTAAGTCTAAATATTTTGCATGTTATAGTTTTAGGCTATATAATTTTTAAACTCTTATAGATGCATGCATGTAATTCTCTTTTACATCCATGATTTATATGCATTTTAGCATTATAATTAGCTATTTTTATGTACTTAAACCTTGTGTTTCGTTTATAGATATTTTAGCATATAGTATTTTGGTACTTCATTACATATGTATTACATAAACTCTTATATATGTTTATGTTCTGTCTAAGCATGCATTACATTGATAATGATTATTATAAGAACTACTGGACATTAATTCACATTACATTTCATTGCCACCCTCACTTAGTTAGACTTTGTGCCTTTTTAGTAGTTTACTTTTTAAATTGTCATGTTTGTTAATTTCTATGTCATATTAACTTTTTGCATTTCACTTTTTACTTTTTCTTTACCTTTTGTATTTAAAGTTTTCTCTTTCCTTATTGCATTAAAACTTATGCTTTAACCTTTATTTCAAACTTAGCCTTTACATTTAATAGGATATTAGACCTACATTCATGACATGTAAGTGTTGTAAGACCTACTTTAAGGATTAATTAATTTATTTTTGATGAAAAACTTGATTTTCTTTATTTTTCATGCTTAACATAAATCATGTGACTCATACCATAAGTCATGTTATACTCATTTAAATTGGAGACTTGAAAACTTTGAAAAAAATTTGAAATTCTTATGTTGGTTGACTCTAACATGAGTCATGTCATGCATGCACCCCTTTGTGCCTTCAAAATTTTGGCAAAAATACCAATTTTTTCCACACTTGTCAAGGGGAACAC
Organism: Dalechampia spathulata; assembly: GCA_948192965.1. Classification (NCBI taxonomy): domain Eukaryota; kingdom Viridiplantae; phylum Streptophyta; class Magnoliopsida; order Malpighiales; family Euphorbiaceae; genus Dalechampia; species Dalechampia spathulata. The sequence continues at coordinate 22,187 of CANYBF010024966.1, read as the reverse complement.
AAGTTATGTTCCCATTAACATAAGTCATGTTGATCGTGCCCCTCTTTAGAATGAAAAAAATTTTATTATCCTAAGTTTAATGAGTTCAACACGAGTTATGTAAAGTTTAATATGAATCGTGTCACTTGATTTTGAGCCCTTAAAGTCATGATTTTTTATCTTCCCTTTTACATTCAAACCTTTCATTCACTCACTCTCCTCCTACAAACCAAAACCCCTATATTATCCTCCTTCTTAACTCCCTCTTTCTAATTAAAATCTTCCATTCGTACATCTAGATTTTACTTTTATTAGGTTTTTACTTATTTGTTATCTTGTTTTCTACTATTTTATCTATTATTTTCCTTTATTATCTTAGAGTTTGCAAGAACCCTAACTCTCTATTTAGGGATTTGGATTTGTGATGATTGAATTATTTGTGCCTTTTGGGTGAAAAGCCTCATCTTCCTCCTCCATAACACCATCTCCACCATTCACCATCACTCATTCCATTCAAGAAAGGAGGTACGTCAATTTACACTCTAAGGAGTTGATTACTACTAAGTTTATTGATGATGATGCTCTTGTGCACTTAGGGTGCATAAATAAGGTGTATAATTATATTAAGAAATTGGGTTAGTGAAAATTCATATTACTTAGGGAGGAATGGCTTAATGAGCTTTCCTTGGAGTTTATAAGCTCAATTAGGGGTCAATTAAACCCTTTATTTGGGAATTATGGCATACTAAAATTTAGTCTAGGTGGAAAGACTTTTGTTCAAGTTTAGAAAGATTTAGAGTTATAGATTTAGATTTTTAATGATAGTTTTAATTTATATCAATTAATTTCTATTTAAGAGTTTTATTAAAAATTAAATATAAATACTAATTATTTTTATCTCTAATATTTTAATTCATTAAAATTGATTTTTATTATCTAATTTTATATAAAAAATAACACATAAATGATTAGTTTTAAGAAAATAAAATTTTATCAAAAATCTATATTTGTTAAAATTAATTTTATTTTATTTTTAATTATCTAAAAGTAATAGTTTAATTTATAATAACTAATTTTTATAATAAAATTATATAAAGTAAAATATTATTTATGATTATTTTCAAAAATATAAGATATTTATTAAAGTTATAAAAATATCTAATATTATAAATATCTGATTTAGTATTTTCAAACTCATTTTATAAAAGTCGAGCAACATATATTGTTAAAATATTTCTTGAATTTTTTTTACTAATATTAAAAGAGGAAAGGTAGACAAATAAAACAATGTTTCTACCTTTCCTTTTAAATTTGTTGAAACTGTTGCTATTATATTTTAATAATCTAATAATAATAATTTTAATTTATAATGACTAATTTTTATTTAAAATCAAATATAAATATTGATTATTTTTATTGCTTTATAATTTAATTTGTTAAAATTAATTTTCATCATGTAATTTTATATAAAAACCAACATATAAATAATTAGTTTTAAGAAAATATAATTTAAAAAAAAATATAAATCTATTAAAAGTTATTAATCCAATAGTAATAGTTTTAATTTTTAACAACTAATTTGTATGATGAAATTATATATAAAAATAATTTATAATTTTTAAAAAAATATGATATCTTTATTAAAATCATAAAAATACTTCACATTATTAGTGTCCAACTTCACATTTTTTAACTTACATTATAAAATTCACATTTTTTAACTTACATTATAAAATTTAAATGAAGTAAATTAATGGAATATACCTTTTTTGGATGTTTGATAAATGTTAAAAGAGGAAAGAGGATAAGTAAAATGATAGTTCTACCTTGTCCTCTAAATTTGTTAAAACTAATTTTATTTTCTTTTAATTATATGATAATAATAGTTTTAATTATAATAACTAATTTCTATGTAATTACTTTATTCAAATCAAATCAAATATAAATACTAATCACTTGAATTCTATTCAAATCAAATATAAATATTAATTACTTTTATTATCTAATAATTGAATTTGTTAAATATTAATTCATATAATCTAATTTTATATAAAAAATCAATATATAAATGATTAGTTGGAAATAGAATTTTATTAACATACTTAAATTTTGTTAAAACTAATTTTATTTTATTTTAATTATCTAATAGTAATAATTTTAATTTATAACAACTAATTTTTTATAATAAATTTATATAAAGAAAAAAAATATTATTTCTGATTATTTTTGATAATATAAATTCTTCATTAAAGTTGTTAAAATATCTTATATTTTCAACGTTTAGCTTAACCTTTTAAAATTCATATTATAAAAATTATGTAAAGTAAATTCATTATTATATAAACTAAAATTTCATCACTACAAAAAAGAAGGTTCAACAATGGAATTATTCGTCGCTAAAAAGCTGTTTTAACAAATACTTAAAGTAATGTGAAACAGGAAAAAAGATTTTTCAATATCCTATTCTCAACATAAGTAGAAAAACTTTACGAGGATAATTAGCTCTCTACACATTGAAAACAAAAGAAGCAGGAAACTTACTCTTCAAGATAACAATTTCGAAATATGACAAAACAATGATACCCTTTCACCCAAATTAAACCATATAAATTAAGTACAAATAAAAACTTCAAGGCAAAAAGCTTTCCAACGATCACGCACAACATAATCAACACACACACCATACACCATAATCAACACCTTGATAAGTTTCTGTGTTTTAGCTAGAAAATCAACTTCAATAATGTATTAACTCAACTCGGCTACCTAATTCAAGAAACCATAATGCATGCTTCATAGACTAAAAAATCATAATTCACTTTTCATCAATTCAATTTAAATAACAATTACTCAAACAATAAAGCAAATGTTTAGCTATTCCTTCAGGAGTGAATGAACAATTGTCCCCTTCCAGTGCCAAAGCTCATCTCCTTCTGTCCGCCGGACTCACTCTATACCAACCAAAATATGATAAGGCCTCTTACATACGAAAAACAAGATTGCAATCGTCTGCTGTGAAAAAAATGCAAGATTGCAAGATTACATAGGGAAAAAATGCCTCTTACAGTGATAATTAACAATAATGCTGCTACTGCTGTGAACAATTGAAAGTGTTGTTCACCCTAAATGCAATCGGCTGGGTTTGAGATGTACTCCATTAGGAAGAGAGTGCATTCATAAAAAATTGTCACTCCCGGCTTGCAATATATGCTTCGACCAGTAATAATTCTTCAGTTACCGAATGCTGCTTTCGTTTCAAAAAATTTTCTTCAAGAAGAACAAGGAAATTTCATGTTTTACGGTTGGGATACATCATATTCTTATGATATATTCTCGTTTTATTATGAATAACCAATATGACGTCGTTTGTTATAAACTACCAAAACGACCTTGTTTTGTTATAATATCAAAACCATGTTGTTTTTTATCACTAAAAAATTTATTTCATATTACATTTCTGTTTTAATTTATTTATTATTTATTATTATATTTTAATTAATATTATCGATATATTATTTATTTCATATTAGATGGATAAGTAAATATCTGAAATAATAAATAATATTACTTAGTATTTATTTAATTCTTTTATATACTAATTTTATTATATCATTATAATATAAAAAGGTTAATTCAATTCAATACTAATGGATATTTTCTATTCATTTATGATACTTATATATACATTATAAACAATCATTTCTTTAATTATTATAAATTTAAATTTTTTATTATTATATACAAAATATTCATTTTTACAATTTTCACTTTTTCATGATATATAATAATTTATTACTCATTCTGCATTTCCTAAAATCTTATTTATTTAAAGTTTGATTTTCAAATAAAATTAATATAATGTTTCCAAAATTAACTACCATAAAATTACATCTTTAATAATTAATATAAAACTTTAAATTCAATGATATAAACATTTATTTCACATTTTAGTAAATTTTAAGAAAATATAATATTACAAATTATTTATTTCTTAAAAAGATTTATTTGAATTTCTACAATTCTTTTTATTTAAAATATTTTCATAAAATATTTATATATCATATATATATATATATATATTATTAATTTTTCATAAATTAATTCAAATAATAATCGTGACAAAATTCAAGACAGAAGTGAAATTGGTTTCAAACTTTCAATGGATTTATTGACAGAAAAAAGCAATCTCCATATGGCGACGGATTCGTCACCTATTTTGTCTTCGACTTAAGCAATTGACATTGAACCTATCACAATTATTATTAGCCATCTCCTATTTTTGTTCCAATCATCTCCATTTAGCGATCGAAACAATTCCACCACTAAATCCATCACAATCCTCATTTTTTCTTGTAATGCATGATTTATTAATTTTAAAATAAACTTTTAAATGATATGTATAATAATAAAATTTTAAAAAGATAAAATTTTTATTATAAAAGTGATGTGTATTGTTATATGATAATAAAATTTATATGTTATAATATAATTTTAAATGATATGTATAATAATAGAAATAGTTATGTGTAATAATAGAATTTTATTAATATTAAAATTATGTGTTACAATATAATTTTTAAATGATATATAATAACAATATCTTATTAAAATTAAAAATAATAAAAAATAATTATAAAAAAATATAAATAATAAATCAAATAATTAATACTAATATTAATATGCAATACACAACACATAACTCTAGTTATACTATAATAAAGAAAGATATACATGATATTGTTTTAATACAAAAATGGATTATCAACTCATCCAATTAATCATAAATTCTATATGATTTTCAACTTAATCCTTTTATATTAATATAATTTTTAAATAAACTTTTATATATTTTATTTTCTTGAAAATTTAAAAAAATATAAATTAATTAAAATATTTCATTATTTTATTCTTTGATATAAGATGAGAACTTTTTAATAAGAGTTTTCTTTATCGTGCTTTGGATTCTACCACTATGAAAACATAAAACTACATTAATATGAATAAAATAAAAGAACTTATTATATATTTTTTATTTTTTCAAAATATACGTGTTTATCCAACCTTGTTATTTCAATTCCATATGTGAATTAACCTCACTTTCTTTTGATTGATTTGATATCTTTAAACAAATCATATTATCTTGCTATAATCTTAACAAAATTTAAGATTAAAAATATTAAATTTAATTTTAATATTTTGGCAGTATATGGAGGTAGAGTCGATCCCACAGAGATGAAAAAATCCCTTGATCCTTTGTAAATTATTTCAAAAGAAATAAATTGTTGGAAGAATAAAATAAAATAAAAATGATTTTTAGGAAATATTCAGATAAAATGAATCCGAATCAAAAGCTAACAATTATTCATATTTACTGCATGATCATCAATTCATTAATCATTTTAGAACTGCTCATTAAACCGGTTATAGTTGTGGAAGTAGCTTCTCACAACCAATTCCTCCATATTATTAAAGTGATCAGGAAATAGTTCTACAATCACTTCTAATTGTTGAGTAGACACGATAAAGTAAGCCTCTCACTAATCTATTAATAATCAAATAAAAAGCTAGAGGAACCCGACTCAAGCTAACAACCAAAACGCTTGTAAGCCAAATTGCGATAATCCATAAGAAAGGTTAAAACCCTTATTACAAGTAATAACTTGTTAAGTGCCACAAACAATAAGTCAGAGAGATAGTTACAAATGCAATAAATTGTGTAGCAATTATTTGCATTTAAACTTGTGCAATGGGCCTAAATGACACACTATTAAAACCAATAATGGTTATATAATTTTTAGGATTAAAACAAATAATGAGAGTCAAATAAATTAAGCTTGTTTTGATCTCACATGAATAAATAATGAATTATTATGTTACTTTTAATTGGAAATAGAAATTGTCTAGCTTTGCATCATTGACAACAACCACAAAATAAATAAAAGAAATAACTTTATGAAGAAAACTAATTAATTGACAAAGTAAAATGTAACAAAGAATTTGCCTCTCTAGAATGGAAACAAGCCTTCCATTTATAGAGATGGAAAATAAATATTAAAATAAATAAATAATTTCTTAAGATAATATTTCTATCTTTTAATCTCATATCTAATCTAATCTCTCTTCGAAAATACAAAATTTAAACTTGTAATCTCAAGCTGACTAATTCCTTCAAGATTTACTCCTTTTGTGCCCATGGCCATCGATTATAAGCATTTGATATTTTGATTTCCTAACAAAATATGCCAACAATGGGCCATTTACCTTCATTATATACTTTTCCCCTTTAAATCTTGAAAAATATAAAAACATGCAAAATTCAATTGTTTTAAGAGGTTTAGTTCTCGAAATAAATCAATTTAAATATCCAAAAAATTGCATTTTTGCATTTGATCATATTCCCCTACACTTTCTTAATGCTTGCCTTCAAGTATTCTAAATCCATTCTTCAATCAAATTCCAAAGCTCATTCTAAATATTGTACCAAAATTCAAGAGAAATAGCAAGAGAAATCAACATCCAATTTATAACTAACTTATCAAAACACTTGGGTACTTTAGTAATTATATAGCAGACTTCATGAATCTCAACCAGTAGAAAAATGCATAACCGTTTATCAATTATGACGAAGCAAAATAATTTTTCATATGCAAATACAAGGAAAAATAACTTAAAACTTCCCAAATACCGCATGCCATATTCAATGATATCAAACAAGAACCAAAGTTTTCTTTGTTTCTTTTTTTTTTCAATGGGATTTATGATTTTGAGATGCTTAATTCAGCCTTAAAACAGGTGGTCATGCTTCTATTATTAATTTTTCCGTATACAAAGGCTGCTTAAGGGGTATTTGGTCTAAACCACCTAACCTGACTAGCAATGATATATATTGTCTCCTTTAGATGGTGTTTCTTTCAAATTAGTAATGGCCTATTAAAAGGTATAACTCTCTCAACATTAACAACTTCATACACATAGTTTGCTTAAAGGAATCAAGCATCATAACACTCAAATAAATCAATGCTAATAAAACACACTTTATTTTATTTTTGTTTTCATTTGCTTGCTTTTCTCTTTTTTTTCTTAATCTTGAAATTTTTTTTGATTCTAGCAAATGAATACTTGGTAAGAATAAGCATTTTTACATATGTGTTAGCAAATGAATCATGAAATTGTATCTGAGTTTAAGGTATGTGCACATTACTTTTAGGTTAAGTTCATAAAATCTATCATATATTGCTTAAATGCTAAGCATCCATTCATGTTAATCATAATAAATACCAATTTCAATAATCATTCCTAAAGTCTAAAGTCATAATGCAAAAAAATGCCAAGAATTTTGAAAAAGAAAAGAAAATTTTAGAATTACTCAAAAACATCAAAATAGTAAAATATGGCAAGAATTTAATTAAAATAACAACTAAACCATCGAAATAATAATACAACACTTAAATAACATTATCCTCAATGTAATTAGTAGTAGTAAGAAAAAAATTGAAAAGATATAAAGAATAGACATTGCATGTTTTTCCCGATCTACTGATGGAGAATTTATTGATGTATTTCAATCATCGCTCATGAACATTTGTGTCTAGCTCATCTAATTGGATGAAATCTGTAGGACTTGGCGATTACCAATACTTCTTGTATTGGTTCTACAATATTCATCTTAGCTGGTTCAGGCTCTTTTAAGATTTTCTTCTATTTTAACCTCTTCTTCTAAATCGATAGCAATATTCCTCAATCACCCTTCATATCAAAATTTTTATCATTTAAACTAAGAGGGAGATGGGAGATTGCATTTTTTGCTTAAAGGAACCACCGATTCATCTTCTTCCATTATTATTAGCGCTTTACAGACCTTCCATCCTTTGCTCATCGAAACTTTATTGTTAGTGGCTCTTCTAGTGTTCACTATTGCAATCCCTAATTTTGATTTTAGGTAATCAATTTTCTTAAGGAAGAAAGAGAAATCCCTATGAGAAAATAGAAATATTAATATTAAATAAAACCCAATTTCATTAAATAACTCAATTAAGAAGGAGAGAGAAAATAAAAATTAAAATGAATTTTGGTCATCTTTATTACATAAAATGGTGCATTTTATTCTAAGTGCCCAATTTTCTCTTCTTTCTTTTTATGCAATTTTAAGGGCTAAAAATTAAAAATTATATCAAAATCTATGAATCAAAAGGTAGAAGAAGATTTATTTAAACTAACTTAACTAATTGAAATAGAAAAAAAAACTCATGTTATTACCTAGTCTTATGGGCATAAGACATGAAATAAACAATAATAAAAATAACAAAAAATAAATTTAGTTCTGGTTTTAAGTACTAGCTTGACTTTATTCTTTCATCTCTTTTGTAGCAGGCAACCCAATGCAATCTCACGTGCTAGTTCAATTGAAAAGACTTCATCAAATGGTTTATGGTAACATGCCTAAAGCTCATTATTTTATCTTTATTTATCCTTCTAAGGTGGTTCTTTCTCCTTAAATGAATATTCAACATTATTAAATACTTTGGAGCCTTGTGAATCAATTCATAAGAATATCTTAACCTACTATTTAAACAAATTTTGATTTCTCAAAACATTAATATCGCTCCTACATAATGGACCATCTTGATAAAAATTTTATCATTCTTCTGATTTAACGACGTCTGCTTGACATACATTAAACACATTAGTGGGATATTTCATTGCTTCATATATATTAAATTTGATCACTTCCCCATCGAACTACATAGTTAATGTTCCTTCATGGGCATTAATTTTTATTCAAGCAACGGCTAGGAAAAGTCTTCCTAATAATAAATCAAAAGATCTAAAGGATGAACTACTATCCATTCGTACTATATAAAAATTTGTAGGGAATATTAATTCATTAACTTGTATTAAAATATTCTCTAAAATTCCAATCTGATAGACTATAAACCTATTCGCTAATTGAATAATAACTCCTGTTTCTTTTAATGAACCAACATTCAAAGAATCAAAAATTGATGAAGACATTATATTAATTGAAGCACCTAAATTGCTCGTGGTGTTTTTAACACCATTATTGTCAATTTTTATAAGGACAGTGAACACATCTTTGTGTTTGAATTTTGATGGAATTTTTCTTTGAATCATTGTAGAAACACTTTCATTCATATTAATTTTTTTGGAACCCACCAACTTTTTCTTGTTCATACATAAGTCCTTTAAAATTTTGGCATACCTTGACACTTGTTTTATCATATCAAGCAAAGGTATGTTTACTGATTGTATGTTTGGTGAGTCTTACGATGAATCGACTAATTGTATGTTTATTACCATTATGGTAATTAAGTCGTGTACATCCTGGGTGTTTTATTAACAATCACACCTCCACTAGCAATATCCATCATTTTTCTTTTTATTGGCAGTAATCTTTTTTAGAAATACTGAATTAAATTTTATTTAGTAATTATATGTTGAAGGCATGAAGCACAAAGTCTTAAATCACTCTTAATATCATGCAAAGTCTCTACATCTTTCCATTTTATAGTGCATATGTCTCATCAAATTTGAGCAGCTCTCTTATAAGGGTAAAATTCATCTTATATCATAATCAACTTAGATGGCAAATAATAAATCCAGTCCTTTGATGCATTTGTAAGGGAAAAAGAAAAAGCTATTAGTTTAATGTGTTCAAGATTGACACCTTATGATTTCATTCTATTAAAACAACATAAAACTATTTTAAGTGTTTATGGGGTCCTCATTTTCCAATCCATGAAAAGTAGGCAATAATTGTATTAGTTTAGATTTTAATTCTAATGGAACTGTTAAATCTTCATAGGTAAAACATAAAGGAGTTTGGTCAATAAGTGCAGTGACCATTTATCGTAAACTTTGTTAATTAATAACCATGGTGACTTCCTCGTTGCTTCCAGTATTTATGTTTTCATCAACTGCTTCTTCTTGCATGTTCAAACTTTCCAACACATAGACTAATTTTTGAGATTTAGTCTCCTTCCTCAATCTCTTTGCAGTCTTTTCTATTTTAGTATCAAAGCTCAAATTACTTGTAGAAGATCAAGTCATAAAATAAAGAATTAAAAAATATTACAAACCATCCTTAGTAATGATGCCAAAATTTGATCGACGTCAAATCTATCAAATTATTTTCTTACTTCTTGCATATAAAAATTATAGATTTTTACAATACATGGAAGAAGCCGATCCCATAAAATGGGAAAATCCTTTACAAATTATTTTAAAAGAAATAAATTATAAGAAGAATAAAATAAAATAAAAATGATTTTAGGAAATATTCAGATAAAAAGTCTCTTAGTCAAAAGCTAATAATTATTCACGTTTATTGTATGATCATCGATTCATTAATCATTTTAGGACTGCTCATTAAGTCGATTATAATTATGGAAGAAGTTTCTCATAACCAATTCATTTGTATTATTAAAGTGATAAGGATGTAGCTCTATAATCACTTTTAATTATTGAGTAGACATAGTGAAGTAAGCCTCTCACTAGTTTATCAATAACTGCATAAAGAGCTAGAGGAACCCAACTCAAGCTAACAACCAAAACACTTGTATTGTTCAAGCCATATTACTATAATTATAAATCTAACAAATTGTATAGTAATTTATTACATTCAAACTTATGCAATGGGCCCAAATGACACAATTCCAAAAGCAATAATGGTTTTATAAGTTTTAGGATTAAAACAAATAATGAGAGTCAAAGAAATTAAGCTCGTTTTGATTTCACATGCATAAACAATGAATTATTGTGTTGCTTTTAATTAGAAATAGAAATTGTCTAGCCTTGCATCATTGACAACAGCATAAAATAAATATGTTATTGTTGCTTTTTCTCTTATTCTTTTTCTTTCTTTGTAACAGCCTGATTAGATGACTGCCTTCACAAGGCAACACGAGACCTTTCCAACATGCTTTGACCTCACTCACATGCTTCTCGAGAAAACTTCCCAAGAGGTCACCCATCCTATAATTGCTCTAAGCCAAGCACACTTAACTATGGAGTTCTTACGGAATGAGCACCGAAAAGGTAGGTGCACCTTGTTAATATGGATAGTACCTATCTAATCACTTAAGCTATTCTTGATTGCACAGTCCCATACCTGTATAATCTCAAAGTCATTCAACTATGCAATACCATCCTTACATAGTCTTAGGATCTCTCTTTTTTGGGTGTGAGATCAGTTCATTCATGTGCCCCTCTGCCTAGAAGCCTACCAGGAGCCGCTCCTTGTCCGCGCTCTTTATGGCACTGGCGATCACTCCCTGCCCTCGTCAGCCCTGGGTGTCACATTCTTTCTTTTTTCTGTTTATTTGATTTTTTTATCTCTTTAAGGTGTTATTGGTGTCATGATATAAATTAATAAATAACATATTTATATACATATATTTACCAAAATATACAATATATATATATTTATTAATATATACCATAAAATAATAAGTGTATATATTTATTTCTAAATATTTAACATGAAATAAAACTAAACAAATATACCATATATGATAAAGAGCATCGAAAAAACATAAGAAGAATAAAAGAAGACGAAGAAGAAGAAGAAGAAGAAGAAAATAGTGAAAGAAGAAAAAAAATTAATTATTATGGCATTCTTAAAGGGGAAAGGAGGGGCACTTTTGACATTTTAAAATTTTCTTGGACTAAAATTGGTATTTTTAAAAAAAAGTAAACTTAAAAGTGATAAAAACTAATTTTGATATATTAAAAAATGGCATACCCCTTATTACCCCTTAATAGGAGCAAGTCTTACATAATTGAAGAAATTTACCAAAGGTTGGACCGCTAATTATAAAAAATATTGAGGAAAAATAAAAATTAAAGATCAACCTTATCTTTGATTTTAAGAATATCAAATAAAATGATTATGTAAAATTATAAATTTAGATAGATAATTATTAATTTAATTTAAAATTATAATTATTTTGGAGGATAAACATAAAATTATAATTATTTTGAAAGATAAATATAAATTTGTATGAAATCAAATAGATGATTATTAATTTAACTCAATTATAGTTATTTCAATTATATATTTGGTTTTTTTTAATACAATATAAGAAAATGGCACATTGAATAACCATACAGAAAGATAGTATCAGTTATAGATATAGATAGTAGAAAGATTTATTTGAATATTTGATTTAAAGATAACAAATAAAAAGTATAAATTTTGTTGAAATTTATAGTTAAATAAAAAGTTCATACATAAAAAAAACTATCATAAAACTTAAATTTTTATCTTTTATTTTTTTATTTAAATGATATTTAATTTTGTTGACTTTAGATTAACATTTCGATTGTGATGATTGTCAAAATTTGATAATAATTAATTTAAACTGAGATTTGTTTATTCCATTTTTTTAATTATTTTGTTTGGAAATAATATTTTGTATTCATTTGATACGGTAATCACATTTATTTTTATAAATCACGTGATTAAAGGATAATTTTTGAACTAAATATTTTCTGATTTTATTTGTTTCCTAAGTGATTTTCTTTTACAAATTTAATATAATTGATTTTTCAAAAATCAAATATATTAAGATATATTGAAAGAAGGAAGCAATATAAAATATATGTGGAATCCAAAATATCACTTACATTTATGGAAGATTTTAAGGGGGCTTTTATGGAGATTACAAGGTTTATTATGGAAGATTTTATTTATTTAATGTATCAAATTAAAAGATCTTTTAGAATATACAATTATCTTTTTAAACAAAATGATTTTTGAAATTACTTCCATATTCTAAAAATGTAAAGTTTTCAAAATTCAGTTTTATTCAAATTTAAATATAAAGACTAATTTTTACATACTTAAAATAAATATAAAAAACTAACTAATAAGATTTTTAATATGAAAGAATTCTATTAACTACTAATTTTTACCTTAAAAATATAAAATAATAAAAAGGCATTTAATTGCTATATAAACACTAATTTTTATCTAAAATAATTTTATTTAAAATGTTAATATCAATTTTCACTAAAATTATTATATTTTAACAATTAACCTATATAATTCATTTATTTAGATTATATAAATTATAATATATGAATTTTATTTCAAATAAAATATATCCAAATACTAATTTTCATACAAATTTAAATTTTTATCTAAAAGAATTTTGTGATGTAAATACCAATTTTTTACTAAAAGAATTATATTTTAATATTTTAAATATATTAACTAATTTACATAATAAATGTTAAAATATTAAATTTTATTTGATATGAAATTAAATTATGATTAGTGACAAGTCAAATAATTAATATTGATGTTATTATTTATAATCTAAGAATGTGAAGTATAATATAAAAATTATTTGAAGAAATACAAAATTAAATTAAATTAATGCTATTATAAAAATGAATTAAAGTAATATAAAGGAGATAATAGTACATTTAACCTTTCGCATCATATAAAAATTTTATTATGATTAAAATTATGTGTTATAGTAATTTTTTAAAAGATATGTATAATGAGAAACTCTTATTAAGTTAAAAATTGTATTAGAAAAATGATATGAATAATAATAGGATTTTATTATAATTTATTTTATATGTTACAATAAAATTTTAAATGATATTTTAATGGAATTTTAAGGAGGTAAAAATATTATTACAAAAATGATAGTAAAATAATAAAATTTTTGTGGGATTAAAATTATGTATAATAATAAAATTTTAATAAAATTTTAAATATTATGTATAATAATAAAATTTTAATATGATAAAGATTCTATTATATAAATGATATATATAATAATAAAATTTTATTACAATTTTTATTATATGTTATAATATAATTTTAAATGATGTAGATAATAATAACATTTTATTATGATAAAAATTCTATTATAGAAATGATATATATAATAATAAAATTTTATTACAATTTATATTATTTATTATAATATAATTTTAAATGATATATATAATAATAGAATTTTAAGTTGATAAAAATCCTATTATAAAAATAATTTATATAATAATAAAATTCTTTTATGATTAAAATAATGTATTATTATAAAAATTTTAAATGATATATATAGTGATAAAATTTTAAGGAGATACAAATTTTATTATAAAAATAATATTTTTGTTTGATTTGAACACAAGATGTTAAGAGATCAAAACACACTTACAAGAAAAACAATTTAGCGATAAACAATTTCATTATTTAAGTAATCACTATAGTGCTTGGCAACGACAAAAAGTCCATTGGTATGTCAATCGACGCTAAAAATTGGAGACGGTGTGGAGACAAAATTAGAGATGGAACACGTCTGTCACTATTTAGAGATGGTTAGGTTCAATCTCCAAATTCATTGCTATTTAGTGATGAAATTTGTTTGTCTCTAATTAGAGACAAATTGAATTTGTCTTTAAATTCGCTTCTAAATATAGATGAATAGATTCCATCTCCAAATCCATCTCAAACTAGAGAAAAACATGTGTCATCTCCAAATAGAGAGAAAATATTTTTGTGTCCAGTTAAAAATTAATTTTTTAACAAGATTATATATTTGATATTTTTAAATGGATTATAAATATTAATTTCTTAAAAATGAATTATAAATTGCATAAATATGATCTCAATAATAACAACACCACTTTAAAATGAAAGTAACAATTGAAATCTTCAATAATAAATATAATATCATTTATTTCAAGTTATATGAAGAATCCGATAGCATCACCTTTATAAGTTAAATATATTCATAATTTCACACCTATAAAAATAATGCTTCTATAATTCACAATCTCATTTTAATTCTTTACCCCCAAATATTAACATTACAACATATTCATAATTATAATTATCATTTTCATAAAAGTAATAAATATAGCATCATGTTAAAAAAAATTCAATTTATGAATAGTTTCTACTTTTTACAATTTTTTTATTTTGAATTCTTTTCTAAAATATTAAACTTTTACAAAAATTTTAATTTTTTTAAAAATTTAATGTTAACCAAAATAATAATAATTATTATTTATTTAAAAGATAAGAAAGATTTAATATTATATTACATGAAAAACTAAGAAAGAATTAATATTATATGAAAAAATAGTTTATATTTTATTAAATTTACTATTTTTTAATAACATGTTTCTAAAAATGTTATTTTTCATTTTCAAATTAACTATAATATTTCTATAATTTTGTAAATATAAATAATATGTTACAAAAATTAATTTTTAATCACATATAATTAATATTAGTTTTTTGATAAACTAATTTGTCATACCTACTCCCAACATAACATGCTCCCATAACATAATTAATAGCTTCGTAAATAAAGAAATCATTAATTACACAACAAGGGATGCATAAAATTTTTTTGAATATAATGTCTATTTTTTTTATCATTAAGGTTCTACCTAAATATTTCATTCATCTGTATTCTCGTATTTTATCACATTGCATAATTTGCAAACATATCATGTATACATCATATAACATCTGTAAGTCTTTCATGGTTGTCTTCACATATTATAGTCATATCGTATTAGCAACACATAGTGATAACATAATCATATGTATACATCATAAAATAAGTAACCACGTACTACTGCTAAATGAACAATGATATATGCTACATAACAAGAAAAGCATCTTAGAGTATAATACATAAGTCTAGACTGTCTTCAAGATAGGATTCCATGAAAATCCTAACCTTTACTAACTGTTGATTAGCTAATCTTGACGTTCCCCGAACGGTTTAGATCCTACGTTCATCAAATGATAAACGTTGAGTACATAACTCAATGATGCTGTAAAAATGTGTATATAACATGATCATAAATAATATATAACATTCGAGTAGCAAAACCATGAGTAACGGTCTTTAGATAATATATCAAAATCATATATTATCATTTAACATGATACTATTTCCCATAAAAAAATACTTTGTATTGATAACATAGAAATAAATACCATATGAGGCTCTTTGTAACTTTTCCTATATTAAACATCATATATGAACATTATTGAATACATATATGTATATAATTTG
Organism: Dalechampia spathulata; assembly: GCA_948192965.1. NCBI lineage: Eukaryota > Viridiplantae > Streptophyta > Magnoliopsida > Malpighiales > Euphorbiaceae > Dalechampia > Dalechampia spathulata. Next base: position 6,138 of record CANYBF010024966.1, on the reverse strand, counting down.
TATATGTACATGCATTATACATCCATCATCGTCAAATATCTATGAATTCATCATGTATGAATGATAAGATGTATCTGTGAGAATGCATTCATGCTTTGAATTCTCCCTCTGCTCCTTTTAACATCTCATAATTTCTATACTGGGTCCTGTATGTACCACTACTCATCTCTCTTAGGAGGGCAATATAATTGTATGGTTCAATGAACCCGTATTTCTTTCCATATAGGAATATTAATGTATGATTCCATTAGAGGAATCCATTTTCTCTATGACCCAGCATGTTCCATTTCATTTTATATCATATCATCACTCTTTCTTTTCTTTCCACCTTATAACCACTTTATGAATGCTATGAATATGCTTTTGTGCTTGAATGATTTATGACATGATGTATGGTCAATGCATATATGATCTTATGTAATGTTAATCATAGGGTATCATTACTTATTCATAACTCATTCCTTTAATATCATTTACATTTAAATATAATACATCAATTCAAGACTTTAAATGAGGTCATGAAGTATAGAGCACAAACCTATCACCTCCTTACCCTTATCGAAAGCTTGGGTGGAAGTATAGATTTCATTATCTGAACCTGTAACATTTTCATTCCATATTCATTTAGTATGATCATTCATATTTTACACTTAACTTTGCACTTTAGAATGTCAATGTCAAATCATAATATATAACATCATCCCACTTTCATTCATAATGAGCATTTAAATGCCATCCTATTCCATAACATTTCACACTTCAATCCATTCACCATAATGTACATACCATTATATACCTTTGCATTCAAGACTAATTGCATATATAAACATGTTGTATTAATCTCGTTTTATACCTTTATGTGTATATCCTTAAATATAATTATGAGTTATAAAGCTTAGGTAGGTATACCATTAAGTTTAGATGTCTTAAACACTCACTCCTTAAATGTCTTAACCATGCATAATAAGTTACTATTCATTTTGTCAAATGCACTATTCATTTGGTAAGGGTTACTAATCATTTAGTCATTTTTATCATGAATTCCTTCATATTTTACTTCCCATTTTCATGCCTTTTATGGTTCTTATGGAGCAATATATAAACCATGATAAATACTTACAAATAAATCATCATCTCATGCGCATTTGGAAGTAAAATTTCATATAGACGTGTTGGTTTATGAAAACATGTTTAGCAATGGAAGATGAAATTTAAAACTTTTAAATACACATTTTACAATGGATCTAGCAATTCTATACATAGAAAATATCACATATAGAGAAGATTATACAAAGGAGATTGAAAAACTTACTTTAAGCCGATCTCCTTCTTTCTTTGTCCTTCTAAAAAGTTATAGTAAACTTTTCAATCCTCAAGGATAGAGGATCTCTAAACTATCCATACAAGTTAAGAAAATGATTAGTAATCAAATTACTAGTGTTTAGAGACTAGTAAAACAAAATATAAAACAGAATGGATGAAGAAAGATGATTGAATTTGGTTTTCTTCTTGATGTTCTATCAAAACTGAATTATTTTTCTTGTTCTTGAACTTTAAAATACTTAAAAACCAGAAGGAGAAGAGAGGTAGCTAAAATTTTGCTTCTGCCCTCAAAATGTTTTCACCAAAATATAATGATATAACCCTAATTAAGTTTAAGTCATGTTAAGTCAAGTCATGTGCATGTCACAAGCTTCTAGTATGTAATTTGCATGTGACTGACTTAAATTTCCTTCTAGAAACACATGACAATCATGTGCACTTCCATTTAATTCATCATACATGAATAAGTTATGTGTCATTAATGTTTTGACCATTAAGTCAATTAATTCTGTCAAAACTTGTATATACCATGCATGTAAAACATGTCATCTTAAATCACTTGTATCTTGAGTTATACTTATTAAATTTTAGTGATCTTGGTATCAAATCGAAGCTCTTTTCATGATCTTTCTAATAAAAATGAAAAATCTAGGTTATCTTATAACCACAAAAATATTATTTCACCAATATCCATTCATGATTATCATTTCCTTACTTTTAGTGTGCGACATTTTGGGTTCTTAACATGTTGGCAACATATGAACATATCATTAAACTTCATTTAATAACATCATATGTAAATCATGAGTGGTGTCTATTCACACATCATGACTATCCAAATTCCAAGAGGTCATTAGTTTGATTATAACCCTTCCATATCAGATTCCATGCAATAAGCTCCTTTCACCATCCTTTACTCATTCAGGTTTGAGTGTGGATTAATGTCAACTTAATGCATGATCAAGTGTGATAGACCATGCCCTAAATTTGATGTTTCACGTACCATAATCTTTATTCCTAAAGTGCCATTATGAAGCTCATTCATCAACAGGCATCATACTCTTGCTAGAGATTCTTGAATAAAGAATATTACATGAATCAATAAGATAAAACTTTACATTTAATCTGGGGTGGTGAATCCTTTATTGATAAACAAATACCTTCAACTATTTCATACTATATCCAACCTCTAAGTTATGAATGCCTCATATGGAGGAATAAAACATAGGAGTCAAAACATAGTGATCCATAATTAAGATAACCTTGTTATCTCAAGTCTTAAGGATACTTGCACTATTGATATGAGTGAGATATATTTCACAGACATAGATCAATTATCCATATGAAATCTCACTGGGAAGGCCTCCAATGAGTCAGTCTTCCACTACTCATCCATATGTTCACTTTAAACAACTCTTGTCATGATGAATGAGAATCATCCCTTAAGGAAGTATATCATGTATTGATCTTAACCGCATTAATAATATCCATTCTTATTAATACATTGATCAGGGATAATTTAGATATTGAATATTTACATACAATAAGAATCTCATTTCATGAACCACTTTATGAATTCCTTTATACTGTTTCAATATCTTGGAATTCATTATTTAGTTAATAACTTATCGAGTAAACTGAATAATGAATAATGCCTCTTATTGATAAATGGTTCAATATCAAATTACAATGAAACATGATGCTCTAAAGTATACACTAACAAAATCTTACTTGTGCTAGAGCCAATCATACATAAACTTCAATCTTATAGAAGTTACATGCCTATTATGCTTGCTCTGTGTCAATGCCTTAGTAAGAGGGTCCGCCATGTTCTATTTTATGGGAACTCTGTTAACCTTTACTTCTCCTCTACCAATGATCTCCCTAATCAAATGATATTTCTTGAGTACATGTTTGCTCTTTTGGTGAGATATGGGCTCCTTTGCTTGGGCTATTGCTCAATTGTTATCACAAAATAGAGGACTAAATTTTGCACTACAGGGAACCATACCAAGTTCATTAATGAACTTCCTTATTCATATAGCTTCCTTTGCTGCGTCCGATGTAGCTATATACTCTGCCTCCGTTCATCATGAAAACATAACCTAATTGAGATTTGCAATCATCTTTATTAGATTAGAAACTGGCATCTGTATACCCAGTTAATTGTAAATCCCCTTCTCCATATACTAAGAACATATCCTTAGTCCTTCTCAAGAACTTGAGGATATTCTTCACAGCCGACCAGTGTTCCTTTCCATAATTAGATTGGAACCTACTTATGACACTCAAGGAGAATGCCACATCTGGTCTTGTACATAACATAGTATACATGATAGATCCAATTGTTGATGCATATGGAATCCTAGTCATGCGATCTTTCTCATATTGTGTCTTAGGACACTATGCTTTAGAAGGATATTTTCCATGTACCATGGGTATATTACCCTTCTTTGAAAGATCCATGCTAAACCTCTTTAGCACCATATTTATATAAGTAGACTCTGAAAGACCTATAAACCTTCTTGATCTATCTCTATAAATCCTTATACCTAAAATATAAGTAGCTTCTCTAAGGTCTTTCATGGAGAATTGTTTGGATAACCAAACTTTAACACTCTGCAAAAATGAGACATCATTCCCTATGAGTAATATATCATCTACATATAACACAAGGAAAGCAATTGCACTCCCACTAGTCTTTTTGTAAACACATGGTTCATCAATGTTTTGAATGAAGCCAAATTCCTTAATCGCTTCATCAAACTATATGTTCCAGTTCTTTGATGCTTACTTCAATCTGTAAATGGATCTTTGAAGTTTGCATACCTTATTGCTATCTTTGGATATAAAACCATTAGGTTGTGTCATGTACACTTCCTCAAGCAGATTTCTATTAAGGAAAGCTATTTTTACATCCATTTGCCATATTTTATAATTAAAATGAATAGCAATAGCAAGTAAGATTCTTATGGATTTAAGCATAGCTACTGGTGAGAAAGTTTCATCATAATCAATTCATTATTTTTAATGATAACCCTTTGCCACCAGGCGAGCTTTATAGGTAACCATATTACCATCCATGTTTGTCTTCTTCTTGAAGACCCACTTCCACCTAATAGGTTTAAGCCCCTCAGATGGATCAACCAAAGTCAATACTTGGTTCTCTGACATGGAATCCATTTTAGACTTCATGGCCTTCAACTATAAGTCATGTCACATCTTTTAGCTGTATAACATGCTCCTGTAGAATGATTATTAACTTCCTAACTGAGGAAGTCAATAATTATCCTACAAAGGATTCTATAAATTCTGTAATTTTTTTTATTATTTATACATATAACTTGATATAAACTCATATTAATTCAAAACATCATCACATCATTGGAGTTATAATATACACCCCTTAATATTTTACATATCTTTAGTTTTACCAAACTTACTTTATTTACTGCTAGAGTACTTTATTTAAGTAATTGCATGATAATTTATAAAGATAGAAGTATGAAGGAAACTTAAACCATTTACCAATAAACTATTGATATGTCTAGCTGCTTTACTGATGTTCTGGTTCTGCAACTTTGCTTGGTCCTGCGTCTATCAATTGAAAAACGCTGAGTATAAACTCAATGGTGCTAGTTATAACATCTAATACAAGTAATCATATAATCCATTAGTTATAACATTTAAAAACTTAAAGCATTTATATTCCATGACATGTTGATGCCAAGTAAACATTATGTCATATACTTCAGAACAACATGTCTATTTTATTTGTATTCCATGTCATATATGTATGAACCATTTAACATGATTATTTTAAAATATAATGAAATTCCAACCATAATAAATATTCAAGTGAAGTTAATATATCATTTAATCATACAATGAATTCACATCATATTGTGTCATATGTCATGAATTATGAACATTGCTTATTTATGAGAATGCATTTATGCTATGCATTCTTCCTCTTATTCCTTGATCCATCATTCCATTTAAATGCGCATTTACTGGGTCTTTCATTATAACATAACTTTGATTCTTTACATATGACCTCATTTAACATCTTGCTTTTCAATTTTGTTTCTTTCATATCATACATATTGTTTTATTCTTATAAGAATTTATATAATTGTGCCCAGTATAATCATTTAGCCTTTTTCTCATATCACATCATATTCTTTTCTCCTTATTTCACCATGCCATGCTATGTCATGTTTATGTTGAATGCTTTATGTTCATGATATATATATATGATGCATAATTAACTTCAAATTGTTATAATAATGTAATGCTATTGCATTACCAAACCTTTGCCTCTTTGATCATTTAATGATCGAGGACTTCAAACATACTAGCACAAACCTGGTATGTCTTTCCCTTTGTTAATATCCTTGGATGATTCGTGAATATTTTCCACTGATTTACCTATTTTAAAATCAATATTAATCTTTTATTAGTAATTAAATTCATCTTTTATCATTTTTATATTTATATACTACTGAATAAATCAATATCATTCCTAATGTATTTCCTTTAGTTTACTGCTTAATATTCATCTTAGTAATAAATTATTTAATTTAAAGTCATTATATTATTTTTTTAATACCATCTGATCATCATTTTCTATTTAATTCTTTCATTCCTTTATTCTTAATATGATTTTTTCTTTTAATAACTTAACAGTTACTATGTCATTATTAATTCATAAAACTATCATCATCTTATTTCTATTTATATAATATCATATCATAACTTAAATCAGATTCTAAACTTTAATCTTACCTTATAGTCTTTTAAATCAACTTTATT